>JAVTVY010033749.1:0-151067 GCA_036873755.1 Hanleya hanleyi | reverse complement strand
GTGGGTCGGGCTGACATTGGAGAGACCATGGGCGCCTATGCGGAGCAACACGAGTGTTTGCCTAAACCTCGCCGCATGTTGATTGGGAGTATGTGGGCCGAGAAAATCTTGCTGGGCACGCCCTTACTGCAGTGGTACATGAACCACGGTTTGGAAATTACTCAAATATATCAAGTGATACAGTACGTACCTGAGGCTTGTTTTGCGGAGAATGCCGACCTCGTGACGAAGGCCCGTCGTCAAGGTGATCAAGATCCGAGTCAGGCCATCATGGCTGAATGTTGGAAACTCACTGGCAATGGTTATTATGGAAAAACAGTTACGAACCAGGATAAGCACGTCAACGTGAACATTTGTACTACTACCCAAGCCCGCAAAAAAGTGAATTCTCCTCTGTTTCGATCCGTGGAGGTGATCGATGACGACACCTATGAAGTCACTTCAGCCAAGAAGACTATCCGGTACAATTTACCCCTGCAGATTGGATGTATGGTCTATCAGGTGGCCAAGCTGAGGATGCTGGAATTCATATATGATTTTATGGGTGTGTATTTTAACCCCTCAGACTGGCAACTCATGGAAATGGACACAGATTCGGCCTACATGGCCGTCTCCAACGCCGATTGGGAGTCCCTTGTGAAACCCGAGTTACGGGATCAGTATGAAGCGGAACGGGACCAGTGGCTACCCCGACGCGATCACTACACCTACGACAAGCGGACACCCGGGCTCTTCAAGCTGGAGTGGAGCGGAGATGCTATGATTGCGCTCTCCTCTAAGACCTACTACTGTTACGGAGGAGATGGAGGCGAGGAAAATAAATTTAGTTGTAAAGGGGTGAGCCGGCGCGATCCCAACATCGACAAAGCTCTCTACCTGGGTGTATTGCAAAGCCAGGCCAGTGCGAGTGGCACTAACCGTGGATTCCGGGTCGTCGACCACCAGATGCGCACCTATATCCAGCAACGAGACGCCTTTACTTTCTTTTATCCCAAACGAAAAGTATTGGCCGACGGTGTGAGCACTACATACTTGGACTTGTAAAAAACAAATGTGGAACTATAACTGTTGATACACGAGTTATAAAACTGTAAAAAGTCAGGATGGCCGAGTGGTCTAAGGCGCCAGTCCTAAGTGCTGGTCAGCAATTGCTGTCGTGGGTTCGAATCCTACTCCTGGCAGAACTTTTTTTGTATATACCACTACTATTCTATGTGTACATACCCCTACTATTTTGTACCCTGTATTCTATTTGTATAGTCTAATCCTTGCTTGTTGACTTAAATAAAAAGAGAAAGTCAAAACCCATCATTGTGTTTTTCCATCAATTTATTCAACAGAACGTCAGAACAACAACGTCATAACAATAATAAACAAGGGGTCTGCGCGCACGCGCAGTACATTTTTTAAGTTAACCAGAGAAATGGAGCATGCACATTAAAACGAGAGGCCGTCCAGTCATAGACGAGGACATCACGGTCCTCGGCTTGACAATAATCATCAAACATATGTACAATGGTAGGCATAGAATGTCCTCTACTCCGGTGAGTGAGATAAAACACACAGTACTGTCCGCACACACTACTCAAGGGGCCTTGTAATCTTTGCATGGATGAGACGTTGAACAAAGTGTGATTTTCCCGACCCGGTCGGTCCAGCGATGAGGCTCGTGAATGGATGCTGCCATCGCGGGTCCATCGTTTTTCTTTATGGGGTGATTTACGCTCGACGTTTAGAAGCCCTCCCCAGTTGTCGGGGCTGGCGCAGGGGATAGTACTGGAAGGGATACCGTTGTCGGGGTAAACGGGGTGATTCACGGGGATCCACTTCAAATCTGTTTAGCGGTGTCGTCGTGGTGGTACTAGAGGGTAGAGTGGAAGGCTGGTCGTCGCTTCTCAGGGATGATGATAATGATGGAGGATGAGTTGTAGTCGTAGTACGGGCCGTCGTGGTCGTTGGCTGGATGTAGCGGGGTAACGTGATGGCTGGAGTAGACGATGTGGTGGGTGTCTGCGTTGAGACGTGGCGGACCCTTGACGTCTTGGCTGGTGTAGGCAGTGGGGTCGTGGTGATGGTGGATGATGGAGAACGCAGGGTGTTGAAACAGGATATCACGTACGATAAATCGTAGAACACACCGGTAAATAACGTGCCCAGAACCACGACTAGACACAACACAGTACCGACTTGTGCTTTTCGAGTTCTTAACAGTAAGGGTAGACGTGTACTATCCATGGTACAGTCCTACACTGAAGGCGGGTGGTGATAGGCGTTAGAATTTATAGACGTTTCATGTCACGGCCGGACACCCAGGAATTAAACGAACGAGGCCATCCTTGCCATTTGACGAAATGATAGGGAATCCCACGTCGACGTTCCGTTTTCAAAATCTTTTCCACCGTGTAGTAGTCTTTCGGTGTTTTCACTATGGGTTGCAATTCTGCCTCGTAAAACGTGCCTTGCAGTCTCTCGCCTTGTAGATCTTCCAGTTGATAGACGTGGGGTTGTCGAGGTTTATGGCGCACGATGACAAAGTGTTCGTCACTCCAGTTCGGTAAATACCCTTTCTCAAATTGTCCTTTCACTTTACTGATACGCACTACATCTCCCCGTTTGTAACGGGGTGCCGTGAGTGGTGGACTGGAGGAGTACAGCGTAGCACGTACTTGATGTTCGTTACGTTCTGTCACAGTACGGGGCGCTCGCTGAATACTGCGATGATAGGCGCGATTGTAGCCTTGAACCAGTTGAGGGAGTACATCCAGGTAGCGTCGAGTGTTTTGAGCCGTAAAATATTTGTACATGCGTCCTTTGAAGGTCCGATTAAAGCGTTCCACTACCGATGCTTTCGTCTCATTGTACGTGTGAAAAAAAAAATACCTTCTTTTTCTTAAGAAAGGCTTGAAAGGGTCGGTCGAGAAATTCTGTGCCTTCATCCGTTTGTAAATAAAGAGGTTTGCGCCCCGTCTTGAAAATCTGCTGAAACGCTGCTATGAGATTCTCTCCTGTTTTGGTACGAATGGGAAGTACCCAGGCATGCTTGGATAAAATATCGATACAGGTCAATATGTACCGGTGTCCATCATTTTGAGGTGCAAATCGACTCATGTCCACTAAATCCGTCTGCCATTGCGCGTCTATCCCGCCCACGATCACCCGGTTACGACGAAAATGACGTCGGGCAGCTCGATGTAAACTATACGTATCCTGGGTTTTTAACCAGTCTCGAACTTCAGTTCGACTAATGCCTTGAGAATGGGCCGCTCGAGCTAGTGCTCCCACAGCACTATAGGCAGCTGGACTCGTCGGATTGTAATACAAATCGGTTAACACTTTGTTAATCACTGTAGACGTCTCCTTTTTTCCCGACCGCCGCCGCATCACGGACTCTCCCTTCGTTCGCCCCCGTCAGATGTGTGTCGATCTCTTCCAGGGGTGATACTGACCCTCTAGCCGCTGTGCATTCTTTACATATAGGCCTTTTTTCCCGGCTGTAGTAGCTGGTTTACAGAAACAAAATTCTGCCTCATGTAGTCTTTCATGCGGTTCAGCGAACGCGTCTTCTATAGCACGAACCCACGCTAATTGCTCAGGTGATCGATCGTCAGGTGACAATAACTGGTCGACAATAGGCATTATTTTCTTCAAGGCTTCCCACACAGAGGGAGTTAGGCTGATACTGCGCGATGGCTCTTTGTACCGGCCTAGACGTATGCGAAGGGTTGGTAGGGTATAGACGTACATGGCATTATCCAGGTGGATGAGATCTCCATCCAATTCACCGCTCAACACGCGTTTAAACTTATTCCACCCATCACGCTGTAGTGTCACCGGATTCCATAGCATTTCAGCGTGTGTCCAGTAAATAGCTAGATCGTCTTTCGCCAGTTTGACTTTATCTGCATACACGTATAACCGCACACTAGGTGTAAGAGGCAAGATGGCTCGTAGTGGTAGCGACATGCTTGCTCTCAATGTCCAACGGTAAATGATACACACTCTGTCTCTTCCCCTGGTATTTATAGGGCCTATTCTGTGAGAGGCGGGTCGTGTGCAGAGAATACTTTATCGACCACAGGAACTATTTGTTGCAAAGCCGTCCACAGATCGGGATCCAGCGTAAATCCGCCTCGTTTGAGAGAGATCAATCGGGCAAAATAAGGTCCGCGAAAAATGTATACATCGTGATCCAGGTAAATACTATCGCCATCCAAATCACCGAATAACACTCGTTTCAAGGTAGTCCAGCCTTCGGGAGATAAAGAGATACGCGCGGGTTCAGGCGTGCACCAACATCGCGAATCATCATCAATGAGTTCGATGCGATCAGGGTATATTATTAAGGTACAATCGGAGGTCAGCGTACGGGTAATGATCGATTTGGTTTCCGGGTATAGTACGTCGTCAACTTCGGTAATGATAGCTTTCAGCGCCGCCCATAATGCTGGCCAAAGCACAATACCGCTACCGCCACATTGTTCTAACCGCGGAAAAAATGAATCCTCTCTACACCGCCGCAGGTACACATCGACGCCGACAGGCATAAAATCTACTTCGGGTTCTTTGCCTTGTAACATACGTGTCAATAGCGTCCACCCGGCAAGGCTTAAAGCTAATTTCACTTCTATCGGATGTTCCTCGATAAGGTGCAATTCATGCTCGTACACGATAAGAATTACTTTCGACGTCACTTGAAAGAACGCGAGCTCTTTGCCCGGCGATGCCATAATGAAGAATGACAAAAATACTAGCCCGACAAAAATTTATATAGATCGATTCTGGCTAATTTTTCATTGTTAAAATTGTCAATAAAAAAATCATACCCTGGGAAAATAAATTAATTTAACACTGCAATTATTTTTTAGACGCTCCCCGAGTGCATAAAATAATAGTCTTGATTCATACTAGGATAAAAAATAAAATTATAGCATTGCTAGACTAGAATATCAAGTCCTGATAATTACCAGAACAATCCATAGGGCTGTGAGAGAGCCAAACCCGATGCTTGCAAAGCCATACTATATAGGTAATAGAGGCTATACGTACGTGAAGGGTTTTTTTAAATGATAAAGTGTGTACCCCTAGTACGCATGACACAGCTTATAAATTTAAGGAACCGTTAATTCACGGAAACAATTACTGAAATAGGTAGCCCACATCCTTTTCATAATGCTACCTTAATAAAACAATGTAATTCATACGACAAACACATTTAATAAATTACGAAATAGCATGAATTGGTAACATGCACTTTTCGATTTTTAACCAGGGGCCGCAACTCTGGTTGCCACGAAAATTGACTCGCCAACTGCGTAGAATGTGCTTTCTCGCCGTAAACGAAGGCTATGTTTTCTTCATTTTCTACAGTTCTCATGAACGAAACGAGCTGGAATTTTCAGGGCACTCGTATCGGGTGATAAGTGATAGACTTCCTATATTTTTAATCCAGAAAATTAATTTATTTTTAATGTACCCGGTTTTCCGCATTTTCGTACTGGAACATTTCGTCTCGAAAACTCGCTAAAAATTAAAAATCATGGCGTAGTCAAGGGCTAGACGGCTGAAATTTTTAATACGAGTCCCTGATTTATCTGAGATGAATTGGAACTAAAAATTCTACGAGCGGTGAGATGTATTGTAAAAATGACAGGCGTTTATAATTCAGAAAGAAACACACGGCGAATTTTCAATGTATTCAAAAAAATTTGCTCGGGTAGATGGCGTCGCTGCAGTCCGCGCTTTGTCTATATATAGTGGCCCCCTCTGGAATAGGATTACCACAAAAACTTTTGAGATGTCGCAGTCAGAGAAGATGAACGAGGCTATAAATATGTCCACCACCACCACCACCACTACCGAGAAAGGCAAGAAAGGCAAGAAAAGAGCAAGGCTGGGAGAGGAAAAGCCAGAAGAAGGTGTAGTCACACGCGGGCTAACCAAAGAGAAGAAACGCCAGATGATTAAGGAGATCAAATTGTTCTGGCTGCACGAGTTCACAGGGTGGAAGGCCATGCTGACGGGGACGGAGGATGAGCGAGATGATAACACCGCCAGCAATGTCCGGGCCCTGTTAAACGCGGCTCGGACCAACATCGATCAAGAGGGATGGTTTCAACTGCTAACCAGAACCATGGACGACATGGTACACCCCACCCCTCCTCCGGTGCTGCCATCAAGCTCATCACCACCACCGCCAGCCTTTCCCCTGCAGGACCTGCCACCCCCAGTATTCCCGGAGCCAGACAACCCCACCATCGCACCAGCAACATTTCTCGACGGGACTCAGATTCTTCATGTGGATGATGATGATACAGATGAAGAGGTGGAGCATATGTACACGTTGTGCCCCCATGGTTACTTTTCGGTGTCCAAGATGACTACGGAGTAAACAATCAAACTCCCTCGTGAATAAAAACACGTTAAAATAATACCTGCCCTTTTTAGGGCAAACCATTCCTTCCGAGAGAGGAAACTTCTAACTAGCATATGAATTTCAAAAAAGCACAGATGTCCTACATTTCCTTTTTTTTTATTATTAGCAAACTACATCAAAAAAAACAATCCCTGTCCTATATCAAAAGGTTCTTGTCAGAACCAATCTCTCTCACATATCAAACAGAGGATTTTTTTCTTTTTGCCCCCATTAATTAATTAATACATAGTCTGCGCGATAACGGACTATTATTTTTTTGAACCGGGACATAACCCCGAATAATGGGTAATTTATTTTTGATAAAATAGCCCGAATCTATAACGGGGATTTATTTTGAATGAACACAGGGACTATAAGGTGTGGGGATCTCGTGTTTAATTTTGTGCGTGATTTAGCAGTTCTCTTTCGGAAAAGATAATTGTCCTGAAAAGGACATTTTTTTTTTTTTTTTTGGATATGTAATAAATTACATCGTTGAGGGCATCTGTAGTCGGTCTCTTCTCTCAGCGCAGACGGTACAGGTCAAAGGTAATAATTCACACGGTTGGGGACGGTTGGCTTCTGCACAGGTAGGTATTTGTGCTCGACGATGGATGCAGACTTGACACAATGCTTGGTGACCGCAAGGGGCTATGGCAAACCGGGCAAACTGATTAGAACATTCAACACAGGGTAGATATAATTGGCTTTGTCGTTCTGTGTTACAGCCCAATGTTGAAGTGGAGATGGCCCAAACATAATACACCTCGTCGTGCATTTTTGGGGGGCTTATTTTCCTCTCTCTCTTGGACCTTGTATCTGTTCTGTCTTGCCTCTCGCGTTGTCTATTCATCCGACCATCTTTTCTTTTTTTCTGTACCCTCTTCTTCTTGGTTACATGTTCTCTGTTCTCTGTTGCCTTGACATCTGGTCTTTCTTCTTCTGTAGCCTGGGTTGCATGGCTTCCCTCTGTTTCGGCGGTTCCCTCTTGTGCCGTTTCGTCTTTTTCTTTAGCTGGGGGTGATTTCAACATCTTTTCTAACTCGGAGTCTATCTCGTCAAAACAGGGGTAGACGTCTGGAAAAACATCCGGTATGGCTGTAGTTGAGGCAGGCTGGTTCCCAGGTGGAGGAAATAATTCTGCCATGATATCAGTTATCCAGGGTTCATCATCGACCAAATTAATGATATTCCCGTAGAGTTGATTTTCATCATGGGTGAAGAAGTCGGCTGTATCCTTGATTTCAGTCAGCGGTAGTGACTCCATGACTGGGTACTGGTGAATAATTAAAAAAATACTGCGCTATTTATAGTCTAACACGCGGACCGTAGCGAGAACACTCTAGCTGTGTGATATATTTTTACGACGGTGACAATATTTGTGTTTCTTTTCCATTTTAAAACGACTGTCATTTTACAATAACTGTCAACGCACCTATATTTTTATTGCAAGTTGCACTCAGGCAATTCAATGTATTGTATTTAAAAAAAATTAACAGTCTAACGCTACACACTACCACTATTTTATTAATTTTTATTGATTTTAAACCCATAAAATTCGTGTACGGGAGTATAAAACACCAGGTACATTGGAAATAAATTGATTTTCCTGACTAAAAAAACGTGTAGACTCTGGGTGACAGTCGTATAATAGTTCCCTGAAAATTGTAACGGGTTTTATCGAAAAATAATAGGTAATTTTAATGCTGGGACAAGGGGTAACACAGCACAGCGGGATTCTTGCACTGACTGACACCAGTGAGTGGGAGTGGGTTCAAAATGGCGGCCTGTGGATGGCCGTCATGTTGTACTCACCTCCCAATCACTATACAGTGGGCCAGCCTATCTTGCACTGACTGACGCCGGTGCGTGGGGTGGGTTCAAAATGGAGGCCTGTGGATGGCCGTCATTTTGTACTCACCTCCCCTTCCATCCCACTAGACTATAAATAGCGTATATTTTTGACATTTATTCACCAATACAAATCATGAGTTTTAGAAGACGACGTCCCCTGTTTACGCACCATCCGACTCGTGATCCGAGACATGCTGCTGCTACAGAAAGAGAGACGGTTAGCCATGAAGAAGATGGAGGGGGATTGACGATCATCACAAGTTTTCAGCAAGTGATTGAATTACAACACATATAAGGGAAGTGGGAAGAGGTGCCGACATACTGACTGCGTCACATGACTTCACAGAATAGTCCTCTGGTTAACCTATTCTAAAGCACATACCAAGAATCTAGCAATTCGTGATATGTGTTGTATCTCAGGTACGCTTTTATTGTACCTGTTCATGTGGCAACTTGGATGATATGACCACACGGCCCCTAGCACCGGCATAAGCGGTATTAGATACGTATACTGGTAATTGGTGAGCTGTTTCGCTGTGACAACTCGTACATTGGAGATTGGTGAGCTGTATCGTCGTCAGATGTAAATGACGGCATTTAACACAAAAGGCTAGTCTGTAAGGCCCGGTGTCGACCCAGCATCAACTTCCCACAAGTGCCAACATATATCAAAGACAAAAAGGTCTGTACAGGGGGCGGGCCTCGGGGACGAAACGTCCACCAGCAGAATCTCGCCATATACAGGAACAATTTACAACACATATAAGGGAAGTGGGAAGAGGTGCCGACATACTGACTGCGTCACATGACTTCACAGAATAGTCCTCTGGTTAACCTATTCTAAAGCACATACCAAGAATCTAGCAATTCGTGATATGTGTTGTATCTCAGGTACGCTTTTATTGTCACGTTAATACGCAGTACCGAAGAACTCGCAGAACAACTCCGGGAAGATGTGAGAGCAGAAGAGAGTAGACGGATCCGAAGGTTGAGTGAACAACAGGACCAAGAAATAAACAGAATGGAAGAAGACGACAGTGATGTCACGGAGGGTGGGGGACAAGACGACGAGCTGCCCTGGCTAAATACTAGTAGACCTCCAACAACAACAACCACGATGACGTCGCCTGTGGACACTCAAAGTATAACCACTTGGGCTGAAGACCATACAGCCAGACTTCCAACAATTGCCGAAACTCCAACGATTTCAGCTGCAGAAACACCACAACCATGTCGCCACGAAGTAGAGATAAGCCGCCTCAATGAACAGATTATCGCCATGCGGGGAGCGATGGTTGGAATGGAGACGACAATGAATGGAATGGAGACGGAAATTGCCATACTGAAGAAAGAACGCCATCTAGAAGAGAAGAAAACACGATGCAGTATCTGTACGGACGAGGAAAGCTGGTACGCCGTGTTACCCTGTGGACATCTTTGCCTGTGTAAGGATTGCTGGGTGACACTGACGTGTGAAGGTGCGATGTGTCGCTGCGTTGATGCCGGAGAGTCCCATCTAAAAATAAAGTGCCCCATATGCAGAAAACATGTGGGAGGGGTGAAGCGAATATACCGTGCATAAGTATCGTATCACACTATCAAAGGCCCTTTTAAGGGCCAACCCATCTTTCCGAAAGAGAAAACTTCTTTCATAAGCACACCAAAATAACACCAGCTCCCATCATCCTTTTTCCCAAAAAAAAATTTTTTTCAAAAAAAAAATCTTCACACACAAGGTGACATTTTTTTTTATTTTTGAGGTAGTGGGTCGAGTGAGGTATCAAATTGAAGCTGACGTGAAATGCTTCACATTGATACCTCACTCGACCCCATTGGACCACTAGGGGCGCCTCTAACCCCAAAAAAGGCTATTTTGAAGCTCGATATCAACACCTTGTGTATGAAGATTTTTTTATTTTGGAGGTAGTGGGTCGAGTGAGGTATCAAATTGAAGCTGACGTGAAATGCTTCACATTGATACCTCACTCGACCCCATTAGACCACTAGGGGCGCCTCTAACCCCAAAAAAGACTATTTTGAAGATTGAAGATTGATATCAAGATATCAAGATATCAAAATAGCCTTTTTGGGGTTAGAGGCGTCCCTAATGGTCCAATCGGGTCGAGTGAGGTATCAAATTGAAGGTGACGTGAAGGAGCATCTGATAGACTGGGTGTGGGCTTGAATTAGGGTGATTCTGCGCATGCGCGAAGGCCGAAGGCTATGAAAATAGCCTTTTTTGGAACTAGGAGAGCCCCTAGTGGCCCGATGGAGCCGAGTGAGGTATCAATGTGAAGGTGAGATGAAGGGACATCTGATGGACTGGTGTGGGTTGAACTATCAGCATTCTGCGCATGCGCAAGAATGGAAATAGACGTTTTGGAGCTATTTGACTATTAAAAAAGGAAAAAAGAATGAACACTAAGCATTTTTTTAATTTTCTACTATTTTTTATTAACACACAATGAACGTATTCACAAAGGGTATTGAATTTAATACAATTATATCTGAGTATTGAATTTTTTAATACAATTAACAGTGAAAAAAACCCTCTGAATTTTAATACAATTATACGCTCTCCAGATCAATAAATGTGTATGGTAAATGTTTTTCCTTGTTCTCAATAGTTCGTCAACAAGACTTGTTTGAATTCATCATCATCTTTCTGTCCTTGGTGCACATAGATGTACGTCACAATCTCTTCACGTGGGATTTTGGAAGGACAAGCCGCTACCACTGCCATGGCAATTTGCGCCTCGGTCACAGCCTGTAGTGCTTCAGTGAGGCTCGCGTATGAGGCTACCAGAGTGTTCATGTGAGGTCTGATGAGCTGCAGGACTGTGTCAATGTACTTCTCATATATATAGTTCGATACCTGGTAGGCCAGAGTTTGACGAATTGTACTGGCAAGACTCTGCAACTTCCGCCAGGCCGTTAATTTCAATGTGACACCTTGAGGACAAGCAACCAGCTCTTGCGTATCTAACCGCTTTCGCCATTTTCGAATATGCACCAGGAGCTGGTCATTGAAATAAGCACAGCTGACAAAGATGTCGTCACCCACAGGAAATTTCGCTTCGTCATTCCCCTGGTCGCGAATAACCGCATCGATGGCGTAATCAAGGGCCTCCAGTTTTTGCCAGGTGTCCAAGTTCAGGGCAATATGCTTACCAGGTCTGTCGTTAAAGCCCGCTGCATTAAAATGCACTTCTTCGTCTTTTACACTGACCGTTAAATAGGGTGAGAGCTCCCAAATGTCGGTGTGAGCTGCCTGGTGAGCCGCTTCGATCAGATTGTTGATCTCCTGGACAGACAGAGGAAGTTCTTGTTTCACAGGCACTTGCTGGGGTACTACTGGCTCAGGTATTACTAACGGTGTTAGTCGGGGGCGTTTGGGACGTCCAGCACGTTTAGCACTCTCTGAGCTAGTACGTTTGCTAGCTGTACGCTCTTCGGTAGTGTCCACCACTAACATATCATCATCTTGTAAAACGTCGTCGTCGGCTTCAAGTAGATCTGCTAGTTCGCCATTTCCCGTGATCTTCAACGCCGCCACGAAGGTTAGACATCCATAGTAGGTAAAGTGCGGTACATCATCGATGAGAGCTTTGTTTCGTGCTGAAAAGGTTTTCTCCGCCATGATTTCTTCGACACGCTGTTCCAGGAGTATGTTTTCCTCCCCCATAAGGAAATCACATAAGTCACCCACACGCTCCATCTCTTCAATCAGACGAACACGGTACTTTGCAAGCCTCGCTAAAAATAATGATGATGATGACGCCATGACTATGGGCTGGTGAAAAACTATTACGGAGTAATAGTCTAGTGAATTGGCACTGGTAAAATCGAAAAAAGTATGTCTCATACAAGCGGATAGGCAAGTAGGCAAACTGGTTGGATGACTGACTAGAGGTGAAGCAAGCAGGCAGGCAGGCAGGCAGGCAGAAAGGTAAGTCACAGTGCTACGCAAAAGTAGTGCAATGAATACACCCTTTCCCTAAAAATCGACTGCTTTTATACGTTTTTTTCACGTGGGTTCAAAATGGTGGATACTCACCTCCCACGCCCTTAAAACCAAGCCGCCATTTTGAACCCACCCCACACCACGTCAATTGATGAGTGGGGGTGGGTTCAAAATGGCGGATACTCAACTCCCAGCCCCGTAAAAAACAAGCCGCCATTTTGAACCCACCAACACAGTGCACTGACTCACCCGGGTGAGTGGGGGTGGGTTCAAAATGGCGGCACCTTATTTTACACACACAACACCACAAGCCGCCATTTTGAACCCACCCCCACTCACCCAGGTCAATCAGTGCACGGGGTGAGTGGGGGTGGGTTCAAAATGGCGGACTTTAAGTGGTCTACAGAAAATATGGTGCCGCCATTTTGAACCCACACCCACTCACATATCACTCATAGGCCACGCCCCCTCATCACGCATGCGCACATCCACACTTTCACACCCAAACAAAGTTCTGCGCATGCGCAGTGAGACGCTAAGGGACTGAAAGACTCTTTGTATACTACTGTGGATGAGCATGATGAGTTCTAGTCTATAGTATTTCATTTTCCGACAGATGACTTGATAGGGCTATTATATCATCGCTCAAAAATAGTTGTATCCAATACCGCGCTAGGGACCGTGTGGTCATGTCATTCAAGATGTCCACATGAACAGCTACAATAAAAACGTGGCTGGGATACAAATCATCACAGGGATCACTTTTGGTTCCTGTGATGTTTTTAGAAATATGCAGTCAGTATATTTGTCTGTGAGGTTATTTGACTTATTGTCAGTACGCCGCCATAGTTTTCCACCACTCTTTTAATGTTGCGTTTAATTGGACCCGCCCCACTGCCATTGTATGTCATTATCTTGACCAATTTATCTAAACCAAGATGGTATCTCGGGAAAATATCATTTCGCGATAACGCTATGAAAAATTCGTGCGAGGCGTTTGCGGGTATTCTCCGAGATCCCTAAAATAAGCCAATCACGATAACGCTGCCTTTTAAATTTGACAATCCATGATTGGCGTTTTGTTCACAGATATTTAACAGTGTCCGCGAGATGGACTTTTGATATTTCCAGCCGACCGACAAAAACAGATGATTCGACGGGATCAATCATTTGTACTTTCTGGAGTAGAACGTTTACCACGGACCATGTTTGGGTATGATACCTTATTTTGATGCTCTTCTCTATATTGGTCCACGTGCCCAAGGGGAGTCATTTCAAAGTAGTTTCTCCCAGATATAGCCACCTGATTGGCTAACAGATGTAGTTTGAAATTCGTACGGGATTTATGTGAGATATAGAATATTCTGAGAATGTACCTTGACACAGGCAGTCCAGCAGTCCTTCGATCAGCTCTCTGATGTACGTTTATAATTAAGTTCTAAATAATCAAAACATTCCGTAAAAACGAACAAAAAGGCAACATTTATACCTGTAGGCTGTTCAAAATCAAAAGGGAGGTAACAAGGGCTAGGTACCAGAGTCATTCTCGTCTCGCGAGACTCCCTACTGCGAGAAAGAGTCTCACGCGTAAATGGGAGCCATCCCCCCAAAATTTGGGGGGTGAGTAGGCGGCGTATGATTATCTGGCTTGTCACTGACCTGCTGACTCCGCCGAGTTAGAAGCGAATTGCTAAACATAACGTGGGCTATATAATTGGGAAATGACTCTTTCCGTTTCGGAGCATATCAATCGCGAACAAATTATTGTCGGTATGTATACTTGGCCGTGAAAGCGAGTTATCTAATACAGGAAGTAGTTCGCGGGTAGACACGGCTCGCTTTGAGAATGATGTCATGCTGCCTCGCTTTGAGATTGGAGATTCAAAAATGTCACCAGTTTACATGAGAGTCGCTTTGGTCTCCCGCGGGTAGACACGGCTCTCTTTGAGAATGGTACCAGAGTATGGCAACGAAATTACTTATTTAATAATTGCTGAAGCGGACTGACGCATTCCGAATAAATTGATACAGGGATGGATGTACTTGAGCAATTCACCGTATGAATGTACTTAATTATGTAAGCATATATACGTTACCGTCCCGATACTAAAAACGCATATCACGTCCGCTTTAATATATATACAGTTCAGATAGCGCACACACGTGTACTGTGAAGTTGCTCAACTTAGGACTGTTTATCCTGCTGCGACATGCTCCTTTGATGAGTTGTTCGCGTGCCATTCATGATGCGGCTGGAATGCGATCTTCAAGCGGAATCACCCGCGCGCGTGTTCCGATTCCGCGTCATTTCCACTGAAGAGTGGTGAAAACATGTCATGCATCAACCGGGAAATGTCTGTATGGAAAAAGCTGTGGCATCCTGAATTCCGATCTTTGTCAAGTGTTCATGTTGCAGGATATCATTGAATTATAATTTCCGAGCAGAATTAGGTTTATTCAGCCGTGGAATGCAGGAGTTTAAAAAAGTAGTATATAGAATATATGTCAAATAGATACGAGCATAACTATATCCTAATTTCTTAGTATGTGACTCAGCCGTTTTTATTTTTATTTTGTGAAAGGTGCCAAAAGCCTCCGTTAATCCTTGTAATGCACCAACAAAACAGAGGAGCGCTCGGGACGGGACACGCCATGTTTGTTCTCGAGATCACCGTCGTTGGTGTCACCTATCCAGTCGTTGTGCCTTTCTTGAAGCTTCGTCGCGGACATTGTGCGAGCTAGGAGCTCGACAAAATCTCGAAATCCAAGTCGAAACAAGAAACACACAAGACCTAACCGATGAAATGGGTGTGTGGATAAAAACTGGACTAGGCATTGAGACCATCTCGAGGAATTCCATTGACCGGGTCTCGTACAAGCTGGAATAAAGTGACCTGCGTGCTGACCTTTTTGGATTTCGTATAACTTTACATGAATTATTTATAGCCGTGCTTAATATAGAGTAATTATTCTTTGCACTTTTACATGAGTAAATGTTTAGGTAAATGCTTAGCGTAATCCTGGCAGAAATCCCTCAATGCTCCGTGACCAGGTGTTAAATGGAAAGAGGGGAGAATACCGCGACCCACCGCCCTGACCGCACGCCCAAAGTCACCCTGACTTATTATAAGATACCGCTGAGTCAGTTTCTTAGAGAATCATGCCTAAATGTCAAATAAATAGAAAATTATCGCAGAACTTTCTCGATGGGGAGGATACTGAGCTGCAATGCAATACATACTACATATGACGTTCAATGAAGTGTATTATGTTCATCCTTGTTGTATGGTGGCTGGTTTTTGTCACATTGCCTAACATCCGTGAGTAGTGTATAAACCGCAAATTCCTTAGGATTTATGCAAATGAGATGACGTCATCGATGACGTCACAGAGCTCTCGTCCAATCAGAAGCGAGTATTTTTTTCAAATCCGTCACAGAGCTCTCGTCCAATCAACAGCCGTCAAAGGTCATTTCCGGGTCAAAGGTCAAAAAATAGTTCCGTTACTTCCGGTCACGTCACATGTATTCCTCCGCGATGATGCGAACCCTCAACTTACGGTCGATAGGGGGCGCCACCAGGCACAATGGCGGCATGCCGCCATTTTGGATCCGCCATTTTGGAGCACAATGGCGGCATGCCGCCATGGATCCGCCATTTTGGAGCACAATGGCGGCATGCCGCCATTTTGGATCCGCCATTTTGGAGCACGGCGGCTCCAAAATGGCGGCTAGTTGACTTCCAATGTTAATGTATACGGGGAATACCTAAATAGACGTTTTGTGACCTAGGGGAGCCCCTAGTGGACCGATGGGGTCGAGTGAGGTATCAAAGTGAAGCATTCGTGAAGGGGCATCTAATGGGCTGGGTGTGGGGTTGAAATATCGGCATTCTGCGCATGCGCGGTGGCCAAACGGTATGGAAATAGACGTTTTGGAGCTAGGGGAGCCACTAATGGTCCAATGGGGTCATATGAGGTATCCATGTGAAGCATTCGTGAAGGGGCATCTGATGGGCTGGGTGTGGGGTTGACATATCGGCATTCTGCGCATGCGCAGACAGGGAATTGTGGGAAAAGGGTATGAAAATAGACGTTTTGGGAGCTAGGGGAGCCCCTAATGGGCCGCTGGAGTTGTATGAGGTATCAAAGTGAAGCATTCGTGAAGGGGCATCTGATGGGCTGGGTGTGGGGTTGACATATCGGCACTCTGCGCATGCGCGGTGGCCAAAGCGTATGAAAATAGACGTTTTGGAGCTAGGGGAGCCACTAATGGTCCAATGGGGTCGAGTGAGGTATCAAAGTGAAGCATTCGTGAAGGGGCATCTGATGGGCTGGATGTGGGGTTGACATAGCGGCATTCTGCGCATGCGCGGTGGCCAAAGGGTATGGAAATAGACGTTTTGGAGCTAGGGGAGCCACTAATGGCCCAATGGGGTCATATGAGGTATCAATGTGAAGCATTCGTGAAGGGGCATTTGACTGGAGTAGCGGCTCGGGCGTTGTCACCATTCTGCGCATGCGCGGTGGCCAAAGGGTATGGAAATAGACGTTTTGGAAGCTAGGGGAGCCCCTAATGGGCCGATGGAGTTGTAAGAGGTATCCATGTGAAGCCTATGTGAGGGGGCATCTGACTGGACTAGTGGCTCGAGCGTTGTCACCATTCTACGCATGCGCGGTGGCCAAAGGGTATGGAAATAGACGTTTTGGTATCTAGGGGAGCCCCTAATGGGCCGATGGAGTTGTATGAGGTATCAATGTGAAGCCTATGTGAAGGGACATCCAGTCAATGGGGTGGGTGCATGTAAAAATTTTCCTGAAAAAAAATACGGAACACGGACTTTATCCTAAATTACGGGAAAATGCCTATATGGGGTATGGGGGGTATATAGGTCGCCGGGCTTAACGGGGCTTGGCTATCAATAGAGTTATCTCCCCCTAGTTCCAGGGTGGGTGTATGTAAAAATTTTCCTGAAAAAATACGGAACACGGACTTTATCCTAAATTACGAGAAAATGCCTATATGGGGTATGGGGGGTATAGGACCGATGTTTGTCCCACTGGGAAACCTACTTCTATACTTCTATCCAGCGGGTGGACGTGCTGGAGTCTAGGTGAGTCCCTGGTGGTCCAATGGTGTCGTATGAGGTCTTATTTTGAAGCTCTCATGCAGGAGCACTTGACTACACTAATGGTTCGTACGTTGTCAATACTCTGCGCATGCGCAGTCTGGCCGTAGTATAGAAAGCAGGCATTTTGAGGGGGTATGTGGGTGTGTTTGGGGTAGAGATGGGCCGCTATGGGTCCGAATGGGTCGTGGAAGGTGTCAAAGTGAAGTTTGTGTGGGTTAGAGTCAGAATGGTGTGTTTTTAAGTGCAAGTCGCGTTAATCTGCGCATGCGCAGTTGGTTGTAGTAAGTAAAGTGGCCATTTTGGGGCAGTACATGAAGGTATTTGGGGTCGAGATGGGCTATTCACGGTTCGAATGCGTCCTGGAAGGTGTCATCTTGTAGCTCTCGGGGTGTAGACCCCGATTTTAGGGCTGCCCACGTCACCTATGACGTTATCGGTGACGTCATCAGTACGAGTAGTAAGTAAAGTGGGCATTTTAGGGCAGTACAAGAAGGTATTTGGGGTAGAGATGGACCATCCTTTGTCCGAATGCGTCCTGGGAGGTGTCATGTTGTAGCTCTCGAGGTGTAGACCCCGATTTGGGGGCTGTTCACAGCATCTGTGATGTCATTGGTGACGTCATCAGTACGAGTAGTAGCGAAAGTGTGCATTTTGGGGCAGTGAAGGAAGGTATTTGGGGTAGAGATGCTTCATCCTCAGTCCGAATGCGTCGTGTGGGGTGTCATCTTGTAGTTCTCGGCGTGCAGACCTCCATTTGAGGGCTGTCCACAGCATCTGTGACGTCATTGGTGACGTCATCAGTAGGAGTAGTAGCGAAAGTGAGCATTTTCGGGCAGTGAAGGACCATCCTTGGTCTGAATGCGTCATGGGAGGTGTCATGTTGTAGCTCTCGGGGTATAGACCCCGATTTGAGGGATATCCACAGCATCTGTGACGTCATTGGTGACGTCATCAGTACGAGTAGTAGCGAAAGTGGGCATTTTTTAGCAGTGAAGGATGTTACTTGGTGTAGAGATGGACCATCCGCGGTGCCAATGCGTCGTGTGAGGTGTCATCTTGTAGCAACGCCCACCAACGCCATTCTTAATGCTTCAGCGCCCTGGTGAAATACCTCAGAAGCTCTGATATTCCATGGAATTGTCACTAATTCTTCGAAATGCAGTGACGCCCGTCGACGCCCGTCGTTACACCTTAACACTCTAACATAACGCCATGATATAGACCGGAGAGAGAACAACAGCAGCAACAACAACAACAAGAATGACACATGAGAGAGCAACAACAACAAGAAGTTTTTTTCATATAGTTTATTCTCCCCAATGTTACATCATACCCACGCTGGGGGAGCCGCGTTGGGTATATTTACAATTCAAGAAGATTCTTGTCCAATCAGAGGCCACCATTCGCATCTGTCATATTCGTTCCTGTCCGTTAGATGTATTCTCGGCTACTCTTGTCCAATCAGAAGTCGCCATTTCAGAAAGTTCCATCTTCGGCCATGTTCACTCTGAACCGTTTGTTCTAATCGTCATCGGGCAGGCCAGGATACCGTTGAAGAAACATATCCTCAGATAGTTGTTTGCGCATTCTGAGTATCTATCAGTGCATGGGTGAATACTTTCATCCGATGGGGGTGGTGGGTCAGTTTAACCACGAAGAACGTAACATTGGTGACTCTCTCCACTATCCACTTGGTGTTGGGACGCTGTTCATAGGCCCATTCCAAGGCATCCACAGTGTCCAGTTGGGCCAGCATCGTCTCTAGCGACGCCCGATTGGTGATTGTGAAAGGATGGTCGTACACTGGGTTGATGGCACTGGAATAGAAATAGCACAATTCACGCGTCATCTTATGGCATAAGATGTACCCAAATGCTACATTTAATGTGAAGGACGTAGGGTGGTCATTGAAGATGGCTTCCACGTAGCTGCGTAGACGGGCGAGGTCGGTCAGTCGGAAATTGTACAAGTCCAATATAGGGCGATGACGGTGGAAGCAGCGTCGGATCATGGACCAATGGCGTCGATACATTTCACTCACTGGATGATCTTCGGGTAAGAGATCGCTGGGAACATCCACCGCTTCTTCCAGAAAATGTTCGTTGTTGTCAGGCGTATGACTGGAAACAGTAATGCTAGGGACCGGCTGGATATCTAGGCTCTTCTGAGATGTGGGTATAGGCGGGCTCTCCGTGATCGCATCACCAGTGGCATTCTCCTCCCCGGGTTCATCTTCAGTGGATCTGTCCCTCCTGGGTGCCTCTTTAGTGGAAAGTTGTCCCTCATGCCGTGGTGACGGACCATGAATCAAACGCTCATGCCGTTTTAACTGACTGGGTCGTTTGAAGAGTTGACCACATTCTTCGCATGGACGCTTGGGTGGCCCATGAATTGAACGTTCATGGCGCTGTAAATGATCTGGGCGCTGAAACGACAGTGTAGGCCTACATATCGTACAGCTATACCGGGCGGTTCCATCGTGCTTGGTAGCCTCATGGCGGCATGTCGTGCCGGCGAGTGAATGATTTCGAGCACGTAGTACAAGTGAACGTCTTGGTGGTTGACAGAGTGTCTGATGAAACGGCCAGGCCGTTTCCTTTTTATAGCAATCTAGCTGTTGATCTATTTTTAGCACAATCAGTTCAACTGGGACGTCAGCGACAAGAACCCGGATGTAGGCTTGGACGTCAGCGACAAGAACCCGGATGTAGGCGCGGACGTCAAACAGGTGACGCTCCTGTGGTGCACCCTGTACCCTAGGATGTTCACGAATGTTCCACCATCCCCGACTTCTACCAGGCCCAGGTCCAGAAGCTCTCATGTCCTGCATGTGAATAGTCAGTCATATTGTGTGTGTGTGTGTGTGTGTGTGCGTGTGTGTGTGTGTGTGTGTGTGCATGTTTGCGTCTGTGTGTATGCATCTGGGTGAGTGTGTGTGTGTGCGTGTGTGTATGTGTGTGTGTATGTGTGTGTGTATGTGTCTGTGTATGTGTCTATGCGTCTGTGTGTATACGCCTGTGTGTGTGTGTGTGTGTGTGTGTATATGTGTGTATGTGTGCGTGTATGTGTTTATGCGTGATGTGGCGGTGATTACGAGCTTGGTAGGATTCTAGATTAACCTGGGAAGGATGGGCAGTTCCATTTGGACCAATCAGCGGTCGAGAAAAAGAACCAATGAGCGGTCGAACAATCAGCCAATCACCGCGGTGGAAACCTTTACACCGCGCGCGCCGGGCTCAAAGGTCAGTTCCGGTCACGTGAACGGAAGCGGAAGTGACCTCACAGAGGTCATATGCAAATATGGTCGATTGGCTGATTGTTCGACCGCTGATTGGCGCACTCGCGTACACACACACAAACATACACATACACACGCACGCATACACACAAGCATACACACTCTCGCAAGCACACACAGACGCATACACACACACGAATACACACACGCACACACACACACATACACACACACACACGCACACACATACACACAGACGCATACACGCACATACGCACATACACACATACACGCACACGCATACACACACCCACATACACATACACGCACACGCATACACACACAAACGCACACACACACACGCGTACACACACACACACACACGCAAGCACACACACGCAAGCACATACACACACACACACGCACTCAGGCGTATACACACAGACGCATAGACACATACACACACACATACACACAGACATACACACACTCACCCAGATGCATACACACAGATGCAAACATGCACACACACACACACAATATGACTGACTATTCACATGCAGGACATGAGAGCTTCTGGACCTGGGCCTGGTAGAAGTCGGGGATGGTGGAACATTCGTGAACATCCTAGGGTACAGCGTGCACCACAGGAGCGTGCACCTGTTTGACGTCTGCGCCTACATCCGGGTTCTTGTCGCTGACGTCCGCGCCTACGTCCAAGTTGAACTGATTGTGCTAAAAATAGATCAACAGCTAGCTTGCTATAAAAAGGAAACGGCCAGGCCGTTTCATCAGACACTCTGTCAACCACCAAGATGTTCACTTGTACTACGTGCTCGAAATCATTCACTCGCCGGCACGACTTGCGCCGCCATGAGGCTACCAAGCACGATGGAACCGCCCGGTATAGCTGTACGATAAGTAGGCCTACACTGTCGTTTCATCGCCCAGATCATTTACAGCGCCATGAACGTTCAATTCATGGGCCACCCAAGCGTCCATGCGAAGAATGTGGTCAACTCTTCAAACGACCCAGTCAGTTAAAACGGCATGAGCGTTTGATTCATGGTCCGTCACCACGGCATGAGGGACAGCTTTCCACTAAAGAGGCACCCAGGAGGGACAGATCCACTGAAGATGAACCCGGGGAGGAGAATGCCACTGGTGATGCGATCACGGAGAGCCCGCCTATACCCACAGCTCAGAAGAGCCTAGATATCCAGCCGGTCCCTAGCATTACTGTTTCCAGTCATACGCCTGACAACAACGAACATTTTCTGGAAGATGCGCTGGATGTTCCCAGCGATCTCTTACCCGAAAATCATCCAGTGAATGAGATGTATCGACGCCATTGGTCCATGATCCGACACTGCTTCCACCGTCATCGCCCTATATTGGACTTGTACAATTTCCGACTGACCGACCTCGCCCGACTACGCAGCTACGTGGAAGCCATTTTCAATGACCAACCTACGTCCTTCACATTAAATGTAGCATTTGGGTACATCTTATGCCATAAGATGACGCGTGAATTGTGCTATTTCTATTCCAGTGCCATCAACCCAGTGTACGACCATCCTTTCACATTCACCAATCGGGCGTCGCTAGAGACGATGCTGGCCCAACTGGACACTGTGGATCCCTTGGAATGGGCCTATGAACAGCGCCCCAACACCAAGTGGATAATGGAGATAATGACCAATGTTACGTTCTTCGTGGTTAAACTGACCACCACCCCCATCGGATGAAAGTATTCACCCATGCACTGATAGATACTCAGAATGCGCAAACAACTATCTGAGGATATGTTGCCTCAACGGTATCCTGGCCTACCCGACGATGATTAGAATAAACGGTTCAGAGAGAACATGGCCGAAGATGGAACTTTCTGAAATGGAGACTTCTGATTGGACAAGAATACATCTAACGGACAGGAACGAATATGAAACATGCAAATGGTGGCCTCTGATTGGACAAGAATCTTCTTGAATTGTACATATACCCAACGCGGCTCCCCCAGCGTGGGTATGATGTAACATTGGGGAGAATAAACTATATGAAAAAAACTTCTTGTTGTTGTTGTTCTCTCATGTGTCATCCTTGTTGTTGTTGCTGTTGTTATTCTCTCTCCGGTCTATATCATGGCGTTATGTTAGAGTGTTAAGGTGTAGCGACGGGCGTTGACGGGCGTCACTGCATTTCGAAGAATTAGTGACAATTCCATGGAATATCAGAACTTCTGAGCTATTTCACCACAGCGTTGAAGCATTAAGAATGGCGTTGGTGGGCGTTGCTACAAGATGACGCCTCACACGACGCATTCGTACCGCGGATGGTCCATCTCTACACCAAATAACATCCTTCACTGCCCCAAAAGGCCCACTTTCGCTACTACTCGTACTGATGACGTCACCAATGACGTCACAGATGCTGTGGATATCCCTCAAATCGGGGTCTACACCCCAAGAGCTACAACATGACACCTCCCATGACGCATTCGCACCGCGGATGGTCCATCTCTACACCAAATAACATCCTTCACTGCCCCAAAAGGCTCACTTTCGCTACTACACCTACTGATGACGTCACCAATGACGTCACAGATGCTGTGGACAGCCCTCAAATCGGGTTTTGCACCCCGCGAACTACAAGATGACACCTCCAACGACGCATTCGGACTGAGAATGGCCCCTCTCTACCCAAAATACCTTCCTGCACTGCCCCAAAATGCTCACTTTCGCTACTACTCGTACTGATGATGTCACCGATGGCGTCACAGATGACTCGAACATCCCTCAAATCGGGATCTACACCCCGAGGGCTACAAAATGACACCTCGCACGACACAATCGGACCAGGGATGGTCCATCTCTACACCAAATACCTTCCTGTACTGCCCCAAAATGCACAATTTCGCTACTACTCCTACTGATGACATCATCGATGACGGGAACATCCCTCAAATCGGAATGTACACCCCGAGAACTACAAAATGACACCTCCCAGGACGCATTCGGACCAAGGATGGTCCATCTCGACCCCAAATACCTTCCTTCACTGCCCCAAAATGGCCACTTTACTTACTACAACCAACTGCGCATGCGCAGATTGACGCGACTTGCACTTAAAATCACACCATTCTGACTCTACCCCACACAAACTTCACTTTGACACCTTCCACGACCCATTCGGAACCATAGCGGTGCATCTCTACCCCAAACACACACCCACATACCCCCCAAAATGCCTGCTTTCAATAGTGCGGGCCAGACTGCGCATGCGCAGACTATTGAACACGGACGAAACATTAGTCCAGTCGGATGCTCCTCCACGAGAGCTTCAAAATAAGACCTCATACGACACCATAGGGCCATTAGGGACTCACCTAGACCCCAAAACGTCCACCACGTATGGGCCTATACTCCCATAGCCATGCAGTATAGGCCTATGGGCCTACCCAGGCCTCGGTGACTTTTTCCAAAAATTTCACCGTTTCGCTACGGGACCCTTCCCATCGTGTTCTAAATGACGAGACGTGAAAAACAAATCCAAACAACCCTACCGCAAATGTATAGAAGTAGGTTTCCCAGTGGGGCAAACATTGGATCAATATGGGACTATATGGGTCTATATGGGTCTCCCTGAACTTTTTTCAAAAATTTCACCGTTTCGTGCCGGGACACTTCCTATCATGTTGGTCTTGACGAGACTAAGAAAACAAATCCAAACAACCATACCGCAAATGTATAGAAGTGGGTTTCCCAGTGGGACAAACATTGGTCCTATACCCCCAGTATGGGCCTATATGGGTCTATATGGGGCTATATGATACTTTTTCAAAAATTTCACCGTTTCGCTCCGGGACACTTCCTATCATGTTTGTCTTGACGAGACTAAGAAAACAAATCCAAACAACCATACCGCAAATGTCGAGAAGTAGGTTTCCCAGTGGGACAAACATTGGTCCTATACCCCAGTATGGGACTATATGGATCTATATGGGTCTCGGTGACTTTTTTCAAAAATTTCACCGTTTCGCTCCGGGACACTTCCTATCATGTTTGTCTTGACGAGACTAAGAAAACAAATCCAAACAACCATACCACAAATGTATAGAAGTAGGTTTCCCAGTGGGACAAACATCGGTCCTATACCCCAGTATGGGACTATATGGGTCTATATGGTACTTTTTCAAAAATTTCACCGTTTCGCTCCGAGACACTTCCTATCATGTTCTAAATGACGAGACTAAGAAAACAAATCCAAACAACCATACCGCAAATGTATAGAAGTAGGTTTCCCAGTGGGACAAACATCGGTCCTATACCCCTAGTATGGGACTATATGGGCTACATGATACTTTTCCAAAACTTTCACCGATTCGCTCCGCGACACTTCATATCGTGTTTGTCTTGACGAGACTAAGAAAACGAGACCCCACAACCTATACCGCAAATTTCGAGAAGTAGATTTCCCAGGATGGTCCTATACCCCCCTCCCCCCATACTCCATATAGGCATTTTCCCGTAATTTAGGATAAAGTCCGTGTTCCGTATTTTTTCAGGAAAAATTTTACATACACCCACCCTGGAAGTAGGGGGAGATAACTCTATTGATAGGCCAGCCCCGTTAAGCCCGGCGACCTATATACCCCCCATACCCCATACAAGCATTTTGCCGGATTTTTCGATAAAGTCCGTGTTCCGTATTATTTTCAGGAAAAATTTTACATGCACCCACACCATTGACTTGATGCCCCTTCACATAGGCTTCACATTGATACCTCATACAACTCCATCGGCCCATTAAGGACTCCCCTAGATCCCAACACGTCTATTTCCATACCATTTTCCCACAATTCCCTCTCTGCGCATGCGCAGAATGGTGACAACGCTCGAGCCACTAGACCAGTCAGATGCCCCTTCACGAATGCTTCACATGGATACCTCATACAACTCCTTTGGACCATTAGTGGCTCCCCTAGATCCCAAAACGTCTATTTCCATACCCTTTGGCCACCGCGCATGCGCAGAATGCCGATATTTCAACCCCACACCCAGCCCATCAGATGCCCCTTCACGAATGCTTCACATTGATACATCATATGACTCCATTGGACCATTAGTGGCTCCCCTAGCTCCAAAACGTCTATTTTCGTACCCTTGGGCCACCGCGCATGCGCAGGATGCCGATATTTCAACCCCACACCCAGCCCATCAGATGCCCCTTCACGAATGCTTCACTTTGATACCTCACTCGACCCCAATGGACCACTAGTGGCTCCCCTAGCTCAAAAACGTCTAGCGGGACCCATACAGGGTCCAGTTTTCGACACTAGGTGACCACATCCCGACGAAATGGCCGGTTTTCGACACCGGATGTGCCGCCATCTTGAACATACGTGCCGCCATCTTGGATATGTCCCATAATGCACCGGGTCAAAATACTCGCTTCTGATTGGTTGAGAGCTCTGTGACGGATTTGAAATACTCGCTTCTGATTGGACGAGAGCTCCGCATTGCGTCTGCGCATGCGCAGAATGATATTCCTACCGCTTCACGAATGCTTCACTTTGATACCTCACTCGACCCCATTGGCCCACTAGGGGCTCCCCTAGCTCCAAAACGTCTATTTCCATACCCTTTGACCACCGCGCATGCGCAGAATGCCGATATTTCAACCCCGCACCCAGCCCATCAGATGCCCCTTCACGAATGCTTCACATGGATACCTCGTATGACCCCAATGGACCATTAGGGGCTCCCCTAGCTCCAAACGTCTATTTTCATACCCTTTGGCCGCCGCGCATGCGCAGAATGCCGATATTTCAACCCCATACCCAACCCATCAAATGCCCCTTCACGAATGCTTCACATTGATACCTCATATTACCCCATTGGACCATTAGGGGCTCCCCTAGCTCCAAAACGGCTATTTTCATACCCTTTGGCCACCGCGCATGCGCAGAATGCCGATATTTCAACCCCACACCCAGCCCATCAGATGCCCCTTGACGAGTGCTTCACTTTGATACCTCACTCGATCCAATCGGACCATTTTATCTAGGAACTACTTTTTCTCCGCGGAAGCTTTCGTCCGCGACCGCATCACAACCCCGACCGCATCACCGCGGATGAATACATCCCCTGCAACAATTGGAACTCTCCTGTGTTGGAGGTAGCTTTTTGGTCATTCTGCCGGAATTATAGTGCACTTGACCTCTGTGACCTCCCCGTGACCTCCCCCAATATGCAAATTTTTGAGGTCAATTGGGCTCCATTCCCGTTAACACTACTACTATCGCTGACTTGACGAGATCCTTAACAGAGTGGTGCTGATCTAACGGGGAATAATATAGCTCTATCGATCCTGTTCCCTATTTAGTTGTGAGTTTGTATATCTCAGTATTTGCTCTGATTCTCTATGAGTCTCTGCTTGACAACAACTGTTAATGGCTGACCTGACGGGATCCTAAATTCAGTTTTGTAGATTTATGAGGCAATGATATATCTTCACTGATCCTGTTCACTTTTGAATTCTGGATTTGTATCTCATCATGTTGGTAGGTTATATGTTAACGTATGTACGTGTTATGGTGTTGCCGGTAATATTAATGGCACATTGAACAAATGATTTCTGGGAATCAACCTTTCCAGTTACCGCTATTTAAGTGAAAATCCTAAATATAGCTTCTCTCAAGCTAGCTGGTGTTCATATTTGTAAATTTGTTTAATGTCAGTTTAGATCGCGACGTGCTAATCAGCTATTATGGAGGTAGAAATTCTGAGCAATTCAATGTCGGATCAGAAACAGATAATCTTATACTGTCCAGTCTTATACAATACTCATGAGATGAAATATTCTGCTCATTTGCCTGCTACATGGTAAACTCATTAAATGAACGTATGCTGTTCGGATTTACTTGGAGATCGTTGAGTTTTTTATTCACACAAGACAGCAGATAAACTATCTGTCTCCGGAACCAGAACAATAGCTGAGACTGGTTCTTCTATGACAATCCGTCAACATGGTCAGCTACTGAAAGAGCTCACTGTAACATCCGAATAACATCGGGCCGCAATGAGAAAGGCTGACCGACAAGTTATTTTGCCGCAACGGTGTGACAAGTGTTTTAGTGACAATTGCAAGGTTGCTTATACATTTTGATCGTGTCACAAATTATGACCGTAAATGATGATAAGGTACATACCGATAGTTCACGTCACAACGAGGTTTGAGTAAGTTTAGATGTTGGCCTACAATGACATGGTGGGATATTACCGCACTATTACTCTGTTATTGTTGAGAGTTATTATGAAGGGTTCGATTTTCGTTGTTTGGCTACATGTATATCTTTACGGTGAATATCGACAGATGTATGAAACTCGCACCACATGGGCGCCTGGTGTTTAGCATTATTAGTTTTACGGGGGTCCAGACGAAGTTTGGGAAATGTATGGAACTTAGTAGGCTACGGTATAGTAGAATGTGTTGCATGAATTAGCATTCGTGGCCCGGTTCTCGTTATTTGTGTAAATTTCTGGTACACGTATGGCTAAAAGTATGTCACTTTCACCATAAAACATATAGTTATATAATATATAAGTTTTCAAGTTTTCGTTAATTTATGTATATTTCTGGGGGAAATGTGCGTAAATATATTAACGTTTTATCATATGAATTCTGTAGGGTTTTATGATGTTGGAGTCATTGTGGAGTCAGTGTCAGTTTCAGAATTTCCGAAGACCATAGCGAATCTTCATCCGTCTTCATCCTTTGACACTTCGGACTAAATCAATCCCGACCTACAAACCGAATTGAAATCAACAGCGAAGCGATGTGCGTGGCAACGTGGTGGGCGTGTGCATGCATGTCGCCAACGCAGTGCTCTCAGTTTGAAATGAACAAGCCTGTCAATCGAGTTGCGCCACCCAGTGAAAATGCTGCAAATTTGAATGTTTTTATTTGATCAGAATTGGTGTCAGCGTAGGCGTACATGGATGTCTAGACTAAAACAACAGGTGCCAAGTGTCAGAGCCTGGAGAAGGTATCTTCCAGGTACACCGTCTCAGGATTTGATCTTCAGAGTAGTGTCAAATCCGGCATTTAATATTCAGCCGTCGCCCAAAAAGAATTTATACATCAATAGTCGAAAGACCTATTTCGTTTGACATTTATCACCAATTCCAAATGTGTATAAAAAATACCAGATGGTTTTCTATAACAGAGAAGGGGTCAACAGTTTTCAATGATGTGAGCAAGATAATAGGTTTCTTACATAAAATCCTAATCGCTGACCATTGTTCTTCATTTGAACGAATTTCCATGTCGTTTAGCAGAGTATGTATCTCAGTCAGAGTATGTATCTCAGTCAGAGTATGTATCTCAGTCAGAGTATGTATCTCAGTCAGAGTATGTATCTCAGTCAGAGTATGTATCTCAGTCAGAGTATGTATCTCAGTCAGAGTATGTATCTCAGTCAGAGCATGTATCTCAGTCAGAGTATGTATCTCAGTCAGAGTATGTATCTCAGTCAGAGTATGTATCTCAGTCAGAGTATGTATCTCAGTCAGAGTATGTATCTCAGTCAGAGTATGTATATCAGTCAGAGTATGTATATCAGTCAGAGTATGTATATCAGTCAGAGTATGTATATCAGTCAGAGTATGTATATCAGTCAGAGTATGTATCTCAGTCAGAGTATGTATATCAGTCAGAGTATGTATATCAGTCAGAGTATGTATATCAGTCAGAGTATGTATATCAGTCAGAGTATGTATATCAGTCAGAGTATGTATATCAGTCAGAGTATGTATCTCAGTCAGAGTATGTATATCAGTCAGAGTATGTATCTCAGTCAGAGTATGTATATCAGTCAGAGTATGTATCTCAGTCAGAGTATGTATCTCAGTCAGAGTATGTATATCAGTCAGAGTATGTATATCAGTCAGAGTATGTATATGTATCTGTTCCGCTTTGATGGAGACTGTTCATTTGAACACCATGGAGATGTAAAACATATGATATTCAAACGATCCTACCCCCGAGTTAGGCAGACTCAGATCTTGCACCCTACTATATTTATCACAGAATTTGAGAAGGTTTGAATGGAGACGTTTTGTGATATGCCCATGTTTGACAATTTTCTGCAATAATATTCTGTGGCGTTGATTAAAGTCGGTACATGATCTAGCAAGGCGACATATGTATATATCTATAGTCACAGTCGGTACATGATCTAGCAAGGCGACATATGTATATATCTATAGTCACAGTCGGTACATGATCTAGCAAGGCGACAAATGTATATATCTATAGTCACAGTCGGTACATGATCTAGCAAGGCGACATATGTATATATCTATAGTCACAGTCGGTACATGATCTAGCAAGGCGACATATGTATATATCTATAGTCACAGTCGGTACATGATCTAGCAAGGCGACATATGTATATATCTATAGTCACAGTCGGTACATGATCTAGCAAGGCGACATATGTATATATCTATAGTCACAGTCGGTACATGATCTAGCAAGGCGACATATGTATATATCTATAGTCACAGTCGGTACATGATCTAGCAAGGCGACATATGTATATATCTATAGTCACAGTCGGTACATGATCTAGCAAGGCGACATATGTATATATCTATAGTCACCGTCGGTACATGATCTAGCAAGGCGACATATGTATATATCTATAGTCACAGTCGGTACATGATCTAGCAAGGCGACATATGTATATATCTATAGGTACAGTCGGTACTTGATCTAGCAATGCGACATATGTATATATCTATAGTCACAGTCGGTACACGATCTAGCAAGGCGACATATGTATATATCTATAGGTACAGTCGGTACATGATCTAGCAAGGCGACATATGTATATATCTATAGTCACAGTCGGTACACGATCTAGCAAGGCGACATATGTATATATCTATAGTCACAGTCGGTACACGATCTAGCAAGGCGACATATGTATATATCTATAGTCACAGTCGGTACATGATCTAGCAAGGCGACATATGTATATATCTATTGATACAGTCGGTACATGATCTAGCAAGGCGACATATGTATATATCTATAGTCACAGTCGGTACATGATCTAGCAAGGCGACATATGTATATATTTATAGGTACAGTCGGTACATGATCTAGTAAGGCGACATATGTATATATCTATAGTCACAGTCGGTACACGATCTAGCAAGGCGACATATGTATATATCTATAGTCACAGTCGGTACATGATCTAGCAAAGCGACATATGTATATATCTATAGTCACAGTCGGTACATGATCTAGCAAGGCGACATATGTATATATCTATAGTCACAGTCGGTACATGATCTAGCAAGGCGACATATGTATATATCTATAGTCACAGTCGGTACATGATCTAGCAAGGCGACATATGTATATATCTATAGTCACAGTCGGTACATGATCTAGCAAGGCGACATATGTATATATCTATAGTCACAGTCGGTACACGATCTAGCAAGGCGACATATGTATATATCTATAGTCACAGTCGGTACATGATCTAGCAAGGCGACATATGTATATATCTATAGTCACAGTCGGTACATGATCTAGCAAGGCGACATATGTATATATCTATCCAGAAATGCCGGACTTGATGATTCTTGGTATAGGTCCAGATATGATGTTCCGTCTGGCCTATCAGTATTTTCTTTCACATCCAGGAAAGGGGGTATATATCCGTCCCAGCGTCGCAAATGGCCAGTAGCATCTTATCTTGACCTATATTTGTTTTGGAGATCTACAGAAATAACGGAATGTAATGTAATTACCATGTAATAATATCACTGCATAATTCATAAAGGGGGAGTTACGTGCATTTACATATACACATTACAGACATGCAGTCAAAAGTAGCGATCTTTTTTAAATGCTAGGAGCTGATATAATGAGAATACCATACATTTAGCTATATTTGTTATCGAGCTGCTGTCCAAATAAGGAAAACTGGAGACTTGTCGCTCTTACATTTCTTAACTTCTGACAACAACGGCATTGATCATGACTTTTGGTTCTGAGTGAAATTGTCGCCTAATAATGTCGCAATGCAGAATCACACGTTGTAATTATATCACAATTATAAAGATTGAATGACGCAACATAACAAGTTTGATGAATACCGATCTTAAAATAGTCCCCTTTTACGTGTTGAGTTTAATTAACCAAAGATAATAGCTTATCAATTGCGCTTAACTAATTATTCTTACATTGCACACGTCAGTATTCTAGTAGTACCCGTATGTATACATGATGCAGTAAATATGACCGTCTAGATTTAGTCATCGAGACGTTTACGTCTGCATGTTGGCTTGTTAAATGGAATATGTGGGGGCAGAAGATTAGAGTTTTTCAAGTTCTGCCTGCTGAAGTACACGATGTGGTTTCGGACTTGTGGTATAGAGCGATCCGTCCTAAAAGTGATTTAATCTGGATGTAAGACTCATTGACCATGGCTGTAATTGACCAAGCCAGTCTTCAGTTGTATATATTATTATTTACTCTATTCAATACCACACCAGCCGCACCAATCAGACATCGCCGACAGATCGGACTGAATAGGGCAGGTAAGCCACCATTATGCTTGAAAGCATGATAATTAGTATCTAAATCCCAGTTGATTATGGTAAGTTTGCTTTGCAGACACAGATCGCGGCCAAATCTCGATCTGGTATAGTGTTCCCAAACTACAAATTACGGAAGCATCTATTATATTTACTCACGGAGTTGACCGAGATCGAATTGTGTAATCCTATCGTTAAATCCCTCATGTTGTACAATCTTTTACAAATGTGAAATGCTTCGATTGTGCCTTCTAGACAATAGACATTAGAATCTCAATAATCTTGTTAATCCAATGAATACATTAGTATAATACACAAGCAAAGTCACACTAAATAAGATAAGTAGACGGATACAGCCAGTCTCATTTTTATTGAAGATGACACAAATATTTTGTCGAAACTTTGAGACAACATATTTACATTATCCGGGGTGACCTTGCTTATGTATCAGAATCTCGAGCTAGACTGGATATACAAACAACTAGGCTATCTTTGTCTCTAGGATTTAACGGAGGTTATCGATGGAACTACCCATTTTATGGTTCAAGCAACCCTGGGCTCAACCGTCTGGGTTATCAAGTTAACCTTGTCGAGGAGGTCACAGATGCCCCCGACCCCACAGAAGCCCCAGAGGGATTAGTCGGCCCTGGACACGTGAACGCCGTTACCGTCACAGAGATCCCTGATCCTCCAGATGCACCAGATGTTGCCGCCTTTCCTGGTATGGTTACCAGTGCGGAGGCTACCGATGGCCCTGACCCTGTGTCGGACATATCTAACGGGAACCAGGTCAACGCGCGTATGGCTCCTGTACCATCAGCAAACATAAGGCAGTGGAATAACCTTGGAAACATTGGCCTTTCATCATGGGAAGTAGGTCTGAGGAATCCAGCAATTCCACTATGGCGAAAACGGTTGTGGATGAAGTTTCTCATGCATCTATATAGCTGGAGAATTTGATTGTATAGCTATTGTACTAGGACACCATATGGTCGGGATGATATCAAGCGCATTAATAATGCACTTTATAGTCCAGTCAATATGTGAAAAAATGTGCCTTTTTTCATAAAAGCATGAGATTTGGCATAGAGGTACATCGTGGCCTGGGGAGCATTCCTAGTTATGGAGCCACCTTGAACTTTTCCTAAATGGCCACCAGAAGCCCATATTATCATCTAGAATCCTGCACTGGTCGGCAATATTTGTGTTGGTCATTTGTCAGAATATTGATAGACAGTCCCATATCAATATTAGGCAAGTCACATGGCCAAGATTCCAAGATTTCCAAGATGTTCGCCATCTGAGCCTCTTAATAGCCAACCAAATTATAAACTTGATATGGAGATAAAACTTTCCATAAACACAAGTGTCTCATCTAAGCCTACATTACCTACTTGTATCCGATTATCCTCATAACATCGACATTCCCGATCCACATAATTACTAAGTCGTAAATGTGAGATAGGGGCTCCATACGTAGTCGATAGTTTTCAAGAGTCTTCAAGTTGGCGAAAGTGCAAGTTTTCACCAGGGGTAGGCGTCTAAGCCTTCAGTACTATTGCTATATATGATAATAGATAATATTGTGAATAAATAATATACACTCTTCCCTCTTGATTCAATATTACAAACTGCACCCAGTTCCCCTGTACCCTTTTGAAGGTACGGTTATACATTGTATACCTGACCACATCATGTAAATATATCTTAGAATCGGGGAAATAAAAACGCATGGTCGAATAGAACTAACTGTATTATAGAAAAGGCAAAATACACTTCTCATGTGAACTCTTGTCCTCTGAAAAAAATGCTTTTGTGAACTCACATCATCTGACATAACAGAGACACCGGAGGACATACGATGGAAAGGTCGAATTCGAAGCATATCTTCTTATAGTTTAGGTAACACACTAATACAACGACGTTACGGTACTCCAAATTCGGGAAGTTGAATGCTACATGTAATTCGACTTTGAAGTATCGTCGCATATAGCGGGAAAAGGTTTTATGATGCTGACAAGACGATTTTCATATCATTCAAACTCGATGAAAATTTGTAAAGTATGCTTAAATGACCCCCTGAGCTCCGGATTAATTTACAATACGAAAAACTTGATGCCAGTGGCTTGCCTGCTATAGCATTTAAAAAGATGAACACTATTAATAGCCAAACACAAGAAACCTTGAGTGAAACCTATAGTTTTTGTAGTAATGGTTTGCGAGGTGATTGAACTCATCACATAAGCGCAGTATCTTTTACCCAACCAGTTTACTTCACTACTATTAAACGAAGACATACATCTAGAATAACGTATACTTCATATGCTTTTAGACATATTTCGCTTAAAACATAGGCGTCGACCCTGATAAGAAATTGCATGGGCATAACCTGGAATATCCCCAAAATGACAATTTTTTTTAGTAATGGTCTCTCTCGAAATCTTGAGGAGAGTATGTTTTTATGTGGTGTACGTAGCAAACAAATCTTGGAAGTCAAAATATTAAACCCTTCCCCCTTCCGCAAAACTGAGATCACTTAGTTGAAACCTCTTGTGGAGCATCTCTATAACGGCATTCCCTTACTTACATACGATTAAATGGACAATTAGATGGACAATATCATGCTGTATTCAAATCGACATGGCATCAGCCTATTCCGTGCGCCATGAATGAGATATTGCAATTGGGAACAAATCAAGCTTTGTTCATATCTGTATGAAATGTTCTTGAGATGGTGCTTATCTTAGCATCCAAGATATTTCAATCCAGTCTGTCACCATCCCTGGATATTCAGCGGAATTTCAAAAAGATAAGAATGGATATACTCTCTCTGTCATCTTAGCTTTCTATATTGGGGTTATAAAGCTCGTTTGTTTGATCAAAACGTCATCGGTACTTTAAATGTATACTTAATGAGGTTGGAATAACCATAGAAGTGAACATAAATGGAACGAAATTTTTTTTCTGGATTTCCACTTTTCGAATAAATGTTTCGCTAAGTATGCCCACGGAGTTTTGACGTGAATCCACTTAGACATGCTAAAGGAATATTCACCTCAACATGATGTTGAAATATATTTTGGAAGGCTTTGTATTCAATAATGTATTTCTTTCAACCTATTTCTTCACGCTTTCTTTACATGAAATCGTACTATACTAATTTACATGGCGTCATGCAAAAAAGCTCTATCATACAGAAACGTACTTGAGACCAAATCCAAGAAATGAAATAAATTGAAAATAATGGACAATAAATCGCCCGAGTTGCACATCCCGACAAGACTACGTCATTTAAGTCACCAAGATAAATCTGTTCGCATTTGCTGGGAGAGGTGACCCTTCCTATCTAACTGTGGAAATGTTTAGTCCTCTCGTTTAAGAGGTGGCGATAATACTCAGAGTCAAATAAAGAAACGGCCAAAACCAATCCTGCCTCATGGCGGCCATCTTGAAAGAGGGTTGTTATGGCCTATAATAACCTAGTACAAAATGACTCCATATCTCATTGCTTTCCCAACGCCATGTCTAATTACGTGTGAGCTTTGGTGCTTTATAAGAAAAGTAAAAATCCTATGAAAAATTCACATTATCTGGTTGACTATGTTCGCCTAATTTGCTTAATATCACTATCAATATTATTATTTTTATTCCTTTATTAATTAATTATTACAAAACTGTGACATTGTACAACTATTCTGCTTTCAAAAATCAAGTGCAACGCAGCAGTGTTGGCAAATAACGCAAACCTATAGGTGTGCCTAAGCGGCCCACCATTAAAATCTGGCGGCCATTTTGGAAAATCTGTTCAGCAATTTCACATTTGCTTATTATTTTGATCGATATTATTATTTTCATTCCTTAATTAATCGAATATTTCTGTGTATAATAATGTAGCCCCGTAGAACCATGCTGCTTTCAAAATCAAAGTGTAACGCAGTAGGCTGGCTAACTAATACAAATCTACGTGTGCCCAAAGTGCCCGAGATGAAAATCGGGAGGCCATTTTAAAAAATGATGGCAGCCATTTTGGAAATCCGAGATGATTGTTATTACACCATATCTATTTTGAAATATTCGTCGTGCTAGAACACTAAAATATCTCAGTATAGACATAAATTGATTTTCTGTGTGGTTATTGAAATATTGACTGGAATAGGCTTCAGATTGTGGCCATCTTGAAATCCAAGATGGTCGACCCGGCCATATGACCATTTTCATTTGTCTAACTTTGATATGACACTTTCCATCAATATTCTGACAACTCACCCAAAGAATAAGTCCCAAACAGAAGAAACAGTGCAGGATTCCAGATACTAATATGATATCCTCGGCGGCCATTTTGAAAAATGACCGCTGACCTACATGGGAAAATAAAGTACCTGGCTGTCTTTCAGTGACCGCTATATAAATCCACTCACAGTAGTACATCCCATACACCGATAGGAAGCTCACATGGTTAGACTATCACAGCACTTTCAGGATAGTAGTTCGTCCAATTGTAGAATTGTATAAATGTTCACTTCACAGTACTTTCAGGATAGTAGTTCGTCCAATTGTAGAATTGTATAAATGTTCACTTCATAGCACGATAGTTGAGCTATAAATGTTGAGTGGTTCCAATTGATTGTATATTAATATGTACTCCTATGGAGGTGCCTCTCTCAAAGGGGGAATTTACGAACTGAACTGAACTGATGGCTGCATATCTAGAAATGCTCCCCAGTCCTCGATGTACACCTGTGCCAAATTTCATGGTTTTATGAAAAAAGGCACAATTCGATGGAAAATCTGCAAATATTGACTGGACTATTAAGAGTTTATCCAAGCAAGCCCTGAAGATTGCGTTGATGGACCAAATGACAATCAAGCTGTTTATTCTGGAATCTTGTTGCAAACTATGGGATTGAAACTGCGTGATAACTTTTCAATATTTCAGCAATAGAACAGGAATATGCAATGTGTTGAGCTGTACCTAATAATAATTAGTACATAATCATAAATAAACCTGTCGAAAGCTTGTCCATTATGGGTTATCATAGGGTGAGATTAACATGCTGTATTATTCAGAGCTGTTCTCTCCAACTTGCATACGTATATCGATGTCGCACGCGAGTTAATTGTAAAAGTAATTTAATCGATCATAATACAGCTTTAATTAAAATATGAATTATGCAACAAACTTGAGATGAGTGAAACTGACTTGCACGCATGATTTGGCTTAATCAAACAAGCTTCATGCATGGCTGATTTGGTCATGGTGTATAAATGAATGAATGAAATTTTATTCACCAACTCGCATAGAGAACACAGATATAAATGGAGTGAAGATTACATTGGCGGGAATAAAACCCAGTTGAGCTTGTTCTATCCCAAAGATTGTATAGCATTTAGCAGTTGAGAGAATGCAGAAGGTGAATCACGGTACACTGATAAATTATCTTAGCGTGTGGTACAAGGCAACGAGATAAAATATACAAGCTAATTAGGCATCGAGTATAGAAAGGACTTCAACTTAGATTTGAATAGTGATGAATATTTAATGACTTTAAGCGTTGAGTTTAGCTTATTTCATTCCTGGGTCCAGCTTTTCTAAGGGTATAATAAGACAAATTGGAAGAATAAAAAGGTCTGTATAAATTTAGAAACTGGTTTCGCGTAGGATAACGGTGGATTTCATTTAACTTAGTAAAGTAATTTCGAAATTGAGGTGGTATTATTTCAGCATGATATAAAAACTTTTGGACAAAGCTTAGACTTGTATACAGATTCAAACTAAGAAGTGGTAGGATTTTTTAAAGTGGTAAACAGTGGTTGGGTATGATCTCGTTTATTTGATAGAGTGATAACACGAGTGGCACGCTTTTGTAGAACTATCAACGGATTCAGGTGACTGACATACGTGTTCCCCCACAAGATATTGCAGTAAGATAAATATGGGTAGATCATTGAATAGTAAAGAATATAAAGCGTGTTCTTGTTCACCGAATTTTTAATATAGTTAATAATACCAATGTTTCTCGCTCGCTTTTTACAGATGTAGTCAATATGATGTGTCCAGTTTAGCCTATCTTTAATAAAAATTCATAGAAATTTATAACTGTTTACTGTTCCAATCTCTTCCCCGAATATAAACAAACGTGGTATATGTCGTGATGCTTTTCTCCTATTTGGTTTTACCAGCATAAGCTTACTTTTTTGACGTTGAGAGACAGGCGGTTAGCACACAACCAGGTGTGAATCTTATCCAACTCCTGTGACATAATTTCAACAGCATGATCAACGTTATTAAAGGAGGAAACAACAAATGTATCATCCGCAAATAGAATTATTTTAAGTAAATTTGTGACGTTGGTTATATCATTTATGTATATTATAACAAGCAGCCAGAGGATGCTAAGTCCCCCGCCGAAATGGCAGCAATATTTTTCAGCATTGTTGGTCTCGGGTGATATACATGAGGGAGGCAACTGCTACTTCATAGGCGTTGGATGCGGAAGGGTCTTTCTGCCTTCCCAAGTTTTAAAATCAACTCAGAACGGTTGACTGAACATTTCAAGGCAGTGACATCTCAAGGCATATTATCTGCAAATCAAATTTGATGAGAAGCTGAATGCATCCTCAACCTATTGTCTGGAAACCAAATTTTAAATTTGCCACCAGGTGTCGCCACCTGTAGGTGCAAGTGGGCGAAACGCAAGTCCAAGGATCATCTCATGACATGGTGTATCAGCATAAGAACTTTGGGAAGAATCTGAAAAGGGGTTATTGCCCAGAAACCAAATTTAGATTTGTATGCACAAGTGTGCGAAACACAATCCCAAGTGACATCTTATGGCAGATGAATACCGAATTTGAGAAGAATCCGATGAGCAGTTGTCAAATTATAGCTAGAAACAAATTTCAGATTTTTCCACCAGCTGTCGCCACCAGTATGCAGAAGCAGGTGAAATACAATCCCAAGGGACATATCATGCATGGTATCTGCATACCAAATTGGAAAAAAATCTGATGAGCGAAATCAAATTTAGATTTGACACGAGGTGATGCTAACTGTTTACAGCACAAGTGGGCGAAACGCAATCCCAAGCGACATCATATGTCATGAAATATTCATACCAGATTTCAGAAGAATCTGACGAGCAGTTCTCATGTCATTACCCGGAAACAAATCTGGTATTTCGCCACCAGGTGGCACCACCTGTAAGTAAAAGTGAGCAGAAAGCAATCCCACGCAACATCTCCTGACATGATACATGCATGCTAAATTTGAGGAGATTCCGATGAGCAGTCCTCAAGTTAATGGCTGAAAACAAATTCTGATTTTAACACCTGGTGGCGCCACCTATAGGCGCAAGTGGGCGAAATGCAATCTCAAGCGACATCTTAGGTCATGGTATTATCCGGAGACAAATTTGAGATTTTGCCACCAGGTGGCCTCCCTGTAAGTGAAAGTGAGTGAAAGGCAATCCCATGCAACAACTCCTGGCATGGTACATGCATGCTAAATTTGAGAAGAATCCGATGAGCATGCAATTTTCAAGTTATTGGTCAAAAACAAATTTTAGATTTTGTCATCAGGTGGCGTCACTTTCTGAGCAGAAGTGGATAACGCAATACCAAGCAACATCTCATGGCAAGGTACAATGTATATGCATGCCTAATTTGGGAAGAATTTGATGAGCAGTTCTCAAGTTATTGCCCGGAATTTAAATTTCGAGCAACATTTCAAAGCATTTCAAAGTTATTACTTACAGCACACCACCTACAGGCAGATCTTTCTGAAACGCAATACCAATCAACATCTTGTCACAAGGAATGCATATGCCAAATATTGAAGAAACTAGATACAGTCGATCGAATACGATTGGAGGCATGCCTTTTGCATCTTTAGTAAAGGAAACATTCATTATTTGTGAAGAAAGTAAAAACGTAAAACTTAGGAAAAACATCATTTTAACATGGCCCCATAAGATGCCTTGAGGGTAGGTACCCACATACCAAATTTAAAAGAATCCATTAAGGTCCAACAGTTACTGTCCGGAAATGCAATTTTACCTTGGCCCTCAGGTAGTGTCATGTGTAGGCAGATAGGCATAAAAAATAAACCCAACCTAGATCTTGAGGCAAGATCCCTTGACATTGGAAATAGAAAATGTTAACTTGGCCTACAGGTGGCGCCACCTATAAGCAGATCGACAAGAAAAACAATACCAAGTGAAACCTTCAGGTAAGGTACATGTATACCAAACTTGGAAAGAATTAATTCAAGTATTGAAAAGTTATTGTCCGGAAACATAATTTTAAATTTGCCCCAAGGTGGCACCACTTATATGTGGATCGGCATGAAAAACAATGCCAAACGAGAAATTGAGGCGATGTACCTACACACCAAATTTGGAATGAATCGGTTCAGGTTTTCAAAAGTTATTGTCTGGAAACACTTAGCTTTCAGGTGGTCCCCCTATCAACATGAAAAAACATTCTCAAGCCAGATCTTAGGCAAGGTACCACTACACCAAATTTGGAAAGAATCCTTAAGGTTTTCAAAAGTTATTGTCTGGAGATGCAATTTTAATTTGGCCCGAGGTGGCGGATTGGCACGAAAAACAATTCCAAGCAAGATCTATAGACAAGGGACATATTTACCAAATACAAAAACATGGGTCTGTGCCTGATAAATTGAAACCTTTTGGGGTTGCAATTATCCCAATATTGCAGACAACACACAAATTTCAGCTTCTGCCAAGATATATTGAAGATATATATGCTCAAACACAATATATGAGGGTCGGGCGAGGGCTAGTTTGGGAGATAGAGGGTGCGGCTCGGCGCCCTGGGGATGGGGACATGCTCTTCTTGAGGGTAGTGGTAGGTGTGCTGACATGAAAGCCATAGAAAGCTCCCTGTACATGAAACAACCACACTGACAACTGCATGCCATCATCTGTCAGTCCGAAAAACCACAAGGTGGAATTCAATTCAATTCAGGAAATTGATCATATGCACAGTGTGCACCCAAACTTTAGGAACTCAGTTGTAATTAATATAGTAAGTTACACGTGTGGACACAAATGGTTCCTGCAGAAGCTTTAGGGTAAATCATATGATGTGAGATACAATTATTTGATAGCAAAATTGAAGGAAATGTTGTCCTTCATTTAAGATGACACGAAATTTTAAAAAAAACAAAAAAACGGGTTCGGTATTTCATGTTATACATCTGAAATAAAATATGGTTCGTGCAAAAGCTTTAGGGTAAATCATATGATGTGGATTACAATTATTTGATAGCAAAATTGAAGGAAATGTTGTCCTTCATTTAAGATGACACGAAATTCAAAAACCAGGGGTTCGGTACTGCGGGGATTTCCCCGCCAGTTATTTCATATTATACTTCTGAAATAAAATATGGTTCATGCAAAAGCTTTAGGGTAAATCATATGATGTGGAATAGAATGATTTCATAGCAAAATTGAAGAAAATGTTGTCCTTCATTTAAAGCGACACGAAATTCAAAACTAACACGGGTTCGGTACTGCGGGGATTCCCCCTCCAGTTATTTCATATTATACTTCTGAAATAAAATATGGTTCCTGCAAAAGCTTTAGTGTAAATCATATGATGTGGAATAGAAGGACTGGACAGCAAATTTAAGAAAATGGTGTCCTTCATTTAAAGCGACATGAAATTCGAAACTAACAGCGAGAAGTGGAAGAAACAATGACAAACGCATTTAGGGATGCCTAATTATTAGACAAAGCATTTGGATGTTATTGCTTGTGAAGAATTTGAATGGAAACCACGGACATGCACAGAAGATTGAAACAAGACCCAGTGGCGCCACCTTCAGGTGGATCTTGCTGAAACGCAATACCAACCCATGTCTGGTCACAAGGAGTGTATATGCTAAATTTCGAAGGAAACCGACAAAGCTTTTGGAAGTTATCGCCTCTGACGAATTTGAACAGACATCCACAGACACAAAGAGAGCAAGACCCATTCTAACTGGAACGGACACGAAGAAGCGAAACTCAGTGGCGCCACCTTCAGGCAAATGTTACTGAAATCCAGTACGCAACCGCGTCTTCTCACAAGGAATGTGTATGCCGAATTCGGAAGAATCCAAGAAAGCGTTTGGAAGTTATCGCGTTTAACTGACATCCACGGACACGAAGAGGCAAGATTCATTTTGACCCAGTGGCGCCACCTTCAGGCAGATGTTACTGAAATGCGATACCGACTGGCGTCTTGTCGCAAGGAATGCATATGCCGAATTTCGGAAGAATTCAACAAAGCGTTAGGAAGTAATCATTCGAACAGACATGCACGGACATCCATGGACATGCACCGACACATAAAAGCAAGAACCATTTTGAAGTCCATTTTGATCCAGTGGCGCCACCTTCAGGCAGATGTTGCTGAAATGCGATACTGACTGGCGTCTTGTCGCAAGGAATGCATATGCCGAATTTCGGAAGAATCCAACAAAGCGTTAGGAAGTAATCATTCGAACAGACATGCACGGACATCCACGGACATGCACGAACACATAAAAGCAAGAACCATTTTAAAGTCCCCCGGCCGCGTTGCGGCGGGGGACAAAAAGAAGGGGCCCAAGGATTGATCCCTGAGGTACACCACAGGTGATATCCTTAGGGGATAATAAAATGCGATCTACCAGATAAGTAGCTTCTAAACCGGTCATTAACAGAGCCACGAAAGCCATAGTGTTTTAATTTGGAGAATAATATTTCGTGATTTACTGTATCAAACACTTTAGAGAGATCTAAGAATGTTATTGCACTAAACTTTTTAGATTCCTTAGCTGCAATTAAGGTATCATACAGAGAGATTGCCGCGAGGGATGTTGAGTGATTGGATCGGAATCCATACTGACTGCCCGAAATTATTTTGTTATTTTCCAAGAATAGAGTCATTGAATTGGTTACGAGTTTCTCATGTATCTTACTGAGCGCGGGGAGAAAAGATATCGGCCTGTAATCAGTAAAGATGGTTTGATCCCCCGATTTGAAAATTGGGGTCACCTTAGCAAACATGAGCAGTGTGACTAACGTCACAGGACCTACGAAGTAGAGTAGGCATTAGGACTTGAACGCGAACTGAACTCTTGGAAATCCCCACCCCCAGTTGAAATCCTGCCTATATTAAGATGGGCACCGCCCAAGTCAGAATCGCCTGTGATTTTCATAAAAAATCACCAGGAATTTTTATCAAAAGTAGGTCAGCTCAGAACTTGTTGGTAACAGTCTTCTAATGCGCCTTTATTCCAAAATTAAATAACGATCGCCGATTTAATTTTACAATTTTTTAACTAAAGGAAACAGATTGAATAATAAAGGTTCAGTAGATTTCAAGCTTTACGTGTGAAAATACATTTACATCTCTTTAATGGTTTTCAGTGCCCTTGTCCAGGATCAAAACAACTTTTTGAATCACATTATTTTCCCAACAATACAACAATTTTTTATATATAGTACTATAGTAGAAAGGTAGCATTTATGTAGTTTACGGTAATTCAACTCAAGACCAACACCTTCTCTGCACAAGATAATAATGATTCTACGTCATTCTCCTGAGCATAACCGGTACAAAGACGAATAAATAGCGTCTCTACATCACGTTGTTATCTAGATATATGAGACAACACATTTTGGGTATCGGCAATCTGATGAATATACTATTCCGGTTTTCTTGTTTCACATTATATTCTATGGCGGTTGATCGGTGATTTTCTTCATTGATAAACATTAAACCACCTCAGCTTCGTTGTGTGAATCGGAATTGCATTGCTGTGACACACCAACACACTCCGTGGCAGTGATTCTGTATCCCCTAATCAAGGAATCAAAATGGATCAAGATTTGAAATGACAAGAAAAATTTAGACATATTTTGTTTACACATGTAATTTTTTGTTTAAATTATATCCAAGTGTGATATATAGTCAATAGTCAAGAGGTACAAAAAAAACCTCAAGTTATCACATTTTCACATCATGATCAAAGTTACTTTATCTAGTTAAATTCTACCAAAAGAAGACCCTTTAAACATGCCGTCATGGCTTTGTTTCACCCTCAGTAAACTTTTATCATTGTCGCCCACACAGACTAATCTGAAGGATGATACCACATCTTTCCTTCTTCTGCTGGGTTATTGCACCAGGCTGACTTAATTGGTTGATGTAGGATATTTCACCATCAGTGGGTAATTTGACCTGAATTTGAAGGCTGATGTGGTCAGTGATGAAATGTTTGGATGTGAAATAGGATACACGTTAAAGGCCACAGTTTACATATATCTATAACAATATACTGAATTGTGTGTATTGAGGCTGGCATAGCGGTGTAGATAAATGCACTAACAAATGATGGAAAATTAGCATTTCCTATTTCATAAAAACAATTGCGGATGGCATATCCCACCACTGTGTTATATATACAGGGAAACATACAGCCAAGGGTTCCCGATGGGCATGACAGTGTACTCGCTGAGCCATCAATAAATAATAAAAAAAATAATTATAAATCAAATTTTAATCAGAATTCGGTCAACTCAGAACTTGCTGGTAACAATGCCCTAATGCACGTTCATGCCGAAAATCAAGGTTCTAATGTCAACGGTTCTCCTTATTTTGCCGACGAAAGGATTCGGATGGACTGACTGACTCATTACCGGACAATTTGCGATCTGTAGCCTACTTCGTAGGAATTTAAAAGCATTAGGCACAGCACCAGTTTTGAAGGATAAATGCATAACATGAGCAGTGTGACTAACGTCACATGACCTACAAAGTAGGGTAGGCATTAGGACTCCGACGCGAACTGAACTCTTGGAAATCCCCACCCCCAGTTGAAATCCTGCCTATATTAAGATGGGCACTGCCCAAGTCAGAATCACCAGTGATTTTCATCAAAAATCATCAGAAATTTTCATCAAAAGTAGGTCAGCTCAGAGTTTGTTGGTAACAATCTCCTAATGCGCCTTCATTCCAAAAATAAATAACGATCGCCGATTTAATTTTACAATTTTTTAACTAAAGGAAACAGATTGAATAATAAAAAGTTCAGTAGATTTCAGGCTTTACGTGTGAAAATACATTTACATCTCTTTAATGGTTTTCAGTGCCCTTGTCCAGGATCAAAACAACTTTTTGAATCGCAACAATACAACAAATTCTGATATATAGTCCTATAGTAGAAAGGTAGCATTTATGTAGTTTACGGTAATTCAACTCAAGACCAACACCTCGGCACAAGATGATAATGATTCTATGTCATTCTCCTGAGCATGACCAGTACAAAGACGAATAAATAGCATTTCTACGTCACGTTGTTATCTTAACTCCCAGAGAGATCTGATTATTTTTGTCTCCTCTGCTCTGACCTCTAAGAACAATTTAATTCAGTATTAACTGCATTCTCGAATACCAAGCCTATCAGACTGTTAGTTCTGATCTGTTTATAGGCCTATTGGGGGTGACCCAGCTACACTGCTGTGACCTCTAGCTCTCAAAACAATTACGGATGGCATATCCCACCAGGTTTTGTACTGTGTTATATATACAGTGAAACATACAGCCAAGGGTTCCCGATGGGCATGACAGTGCACTCGCTGAGCCATCAATAAATAATAAAAAAATAATTATAAATCAACAATGGTAACAATGCCCTAATGCACGTTCATGCCAAAAATCAAGGTTCTAATGTCAACGGTTCTCCTTCTTTTGCCGACGAAAGGATTCGGATGGACTGACTCACTCATTACCGGACAATTTGCGGTCTGTAGCCTACTTCGTAGGAATATGCGCAAGAGGAACTGGTTTGAGGATCAGTGTGTTCTTCACCATCAATAATGAAAGACTGGGATATTGATGACGTTTTCCTTCGATTTAGTAGCTGAGTTAATACTTTTCAGGTTCCTTTTATGTCATGTTTTTATTCATTAAATTTCTTTTCAAAGTAATTCTTTTTTGCGAAGCGGATAGTGTGGTTCAATTTGTTTCTATATAATCGATACTGTGCACTATATAATCCAACACCAGGATCTTGTAACAGTGTATGGCAGTAAACGTAGATTGATTTTCGGACAATTGTATCGACATTTATCAAAAACTGTCTGGCATGTCTGGCAAGAGAAATACGCGAAGAAATAGAAACACAAGGCTGCAAAACCAAACTCAACAGAGATCAGAAAGGTATCGTCTCCAGTACATAGTAAGGTATCAGTGACTGTTAATTCAGCAATCTTGGCTCTGTAGGCATCAGATCAATTAATTAAAACACTGTTTCTTTAATCCCTGTCTAGGCAACCACTGTCTTTGCCGATGATCATTTTAAAGCCAGTTCCTTCACATTCACAAACGTTATATAGACGATATTTTCCTTACCAATAATCCTGGTTTGGATAATCTCTATGTTAAGGATACACATTCTCCTTCACTGAATTTGAAGGAAACTACGACGTTCGAGAAATTCTTGGACAAAAAATATCCAGAAAGGAGTGCACATGGGGTACACTTACCTCTCCTAGATTCACTTCCCACAGTCGGTCTAAAATGTAACGATTTCAATCAACGTCATGGAACAGTTTGACAGAAACTGATTCGACAAGGCTACAAACCAATCACTCAGCCAAAGGTATCAAATTCTGTGATTAATATGACACATTTATAGTACGATCAAAGTATACGAAATGTTTGGCATACGTTCCTTAACGTGAGTCTGAAAACAGATGGCTCGGTACGATATGAATATTGTGTAATACAACACAGTCATGGTTTTCATATGAACAGACACAAGTGAGTGAGAGACTGAGTAGGATTTATCATCGTTATGATGAGAGCATGGCGAACATACAATATGCCTACTTGAAGTTTGATGCTAATATTGTCTTATGAATTATATCTTGCCATTATGAACTTGGAAATTCTTCAAGGACGAAGGTTGGCTATAACATGCTGTCTATGGGATTATTTATGGTCAGGGTCTTCTTATTGGTGCTCCTGGTATGAGAGTGGGGGCAAATTCCGTTGTATAATTGGTATGTGATTTGATCGAGCTACAGTATTTTGTCTTTTATTTAGTGAGGGTATATTTCTACGGAGCCGTGGAAGGGACATGCGTTTTATTTATATTTTCACCTTTAGGAAAACAGAATTTTTTTCCTTTTTCTTTCAAAACTTGTGAAAAAGAAATTTTATTTATATTTTCGGTATTCGAAAAAAAAACAAAAAACGCATGTCCCTTCCACGTCAGTGAAAAGGGATTTTTTTTTTATTTTTCTGGCCGTCAAAATAAAAGTTTTTCTTCTTTTGCATCAACTGAATTATCTCGGGCCCTTAGATAATTGCCCAATGAGAAAGCAGCATAGTGGGCTATGGTACGAGAATCGCAGGCTCTCATTGGTCAATTATCTTGGACCCCGAGATAATATCTAGGGCCCCGAGATAATCAGCCAATAAAAACCGCTTTTGTTCTCCCCTATTCATCCGACCGCCATTTCGCCTTTGTGCTGCTATTCTGTGAAGGTAATACCATAGTTCAATGAAAGCCAAGTATACCCGTCATTAATGACTACTTATGGGGAAACATTCACATCATAGTTGAAGCGGGCCAACGCCGCAAATGGATGATAATTCTATAAGGAAACGATACTAAAGGAAAGTTTTCATTGGCTGATTATCTCGGGGCCCTAGATATTATCTCGGGGTCCAAGATAATTGACCAATGAGAGCCTGCGATTCTCGTACCATAGCCCACTATGCTGCTTTCTCATTGGGCAATTATCTAAGGGCCCGAGATAATTCAGTTGATGCAAAAGAAGAAAAACTTTTATTTTGACGGCCAGAAAAATAAAAAAAAATGCCCTTTTCACTGACGTGGAAGGGACATGCGTTTTTTTTTTTTTTTTTCGAAGACCGAAAATATAAATAAAACGTCTGTCCCTTCCACGGCTCCGTATATTTCTCTTCAAAGCATATCTAGATTTCAAAGTTTCACGTTCCTGCTTCTGTGCTAAATCCTACTTTACGCTTAAAATCGCACAAAATGAGCATTTTCCGAGTTTACCATTTTCAAAAAATCACAATAATTATGTTCGGGAAGTCAAAAACAAGTTTCTAACATGTGTCAGGAGATGTACAAATACATGGACCATTCATTTGAATATAAGTCCGTGCTCTGTTTATTGTTGTTCAATTATTGTCGAGTTTCGGCACTTCTTGTAGCTGAAAAGCGTTGCATATGGATCGGGTACATGCAATCGAAATATCAAAATAGCACGACACCTACCAATCTGAATAAAACCAGTCCTAAAAAGAACGCTCCCCATTTGAGTTGATCGAGGTTCTAGTCAGATTGGACACCTACTATATGAAATCATACTCTTCTAGCTCCATGGTGAATCTGAGCAGGTCGACTCAACGAGGAAGATGCCTAGTATTAGGGTGACGATTAAAGATTAACCACGACCAAATGACAAGTCCTGGTCACGTTTATTTTATCACGTATACGGGTGTATGATATGTAATCTGTTTAACTCCGCGTTTGATTTCATTTTACTGCTTAATAACGTGTTGCTCTAAAAAGAGAAAATAAAAAGAACAAATGCGTCTTTTGTAGGCCTACAAGCGCGGGTCACTCGAAACCTAGGTGTGCAACACCTATGAAGACAATTTTGTTCCGGCTGCGACGCTTGAATTAAACTTCTTTCTGTCAGAAGATTAAACTTGGTCAGGAACATTTTCGTTATTATGGCCGTCAGTGAAAATTATTTAGCAGTCTGACGCCTAGTAAATATGCATGATCCCATGCAGGCTGTTGTGATCGTACGGTGTTAAGAAATGGACCCCTGATAAGGTTTACAAGGCTACATTTGATATTATGGATCAATGTATTCTGTGTTTGTCAAAACTTTGGATGAATTCATAGGGATTGGGATGGTGTGAGGCCTTGCAATTTGAGAGTGAAAGGCTATTTTGTGTGATCTACGGGACTCTTAAAACAGTGTATGACCGTAAACGTGGGCTGGATTCCTAAGTCGGGCTGATAGGTGCTCGAAGATCAACGGACAATTGTATCGAACATTTCGCGATAGCTGTCTAGCAGGAGAAATACACGAAGAAATAGAAGCACAAAGCTGCAAAACCAAACTCAACAGACTGGAAGTATCGTCTCCCGTACATACTAACGTATCAGTGACTGTTAAATCAGTAATCCTCGCCCTGTAGGGATTCGTGTAATCTTGCACAGTTAAATTTTCGTTTTTTTGGTTTTTGGTTTCTCAAAATCAAAAATTGAAATTTGACCGTCAATTTTCTATTTTCGTTTTCGCTTTCTCAAAATCAAAAATTGAAATTTGACATTCAATTTTCAATTTTCGTTTTTCGTTTTACTTCGCGCAAAAATGAAAATCAAATATTGAACTTTGACGCGTCAATGTTAACTGCACACGCGCAAGACTTATGTCAATTTCGGTCCGCGGAGTAATATGGGAAGCGCAAATCGGGTTGTGTAGGCAGGTGTGGAGCATAATATGGAAAACCAGTAGGGGGAAAGATATGGGAGTTTCACTACACTATATATAGATCCCTGGAACCAGTCATTCGAGCTGGATTATAATGGGCCAACTGCGCATGTGCAGGATCGTGCATCAGATGTGAAGTATTATATGGAGAACAACGGGGCTGATACACATGGGAGTTTCATTAAAGTAGGGTAGTATAATAAATACGTGGGTACCCTAATCATAACCCCCAAAGGAACTTCTCGCGTCGATGCGTTGAAGCGTTTGACACTCGGACTTAAAGCGTTGAAGCGTTTTTGACGCTGGACGTTGACGGGCATCATCTGAACATTCCAACGATCCAGGTCCCAAAAATAGAGAAGGAAGATTGGGCCTGAAGCGTTGGAATATTCAGACGTCTGGCATCAATCGTGGTGATTGTGAGCTTGTTTGAAATGGTGGTTTACGGGCCGTTGCCGTATACGGATTTCGCGGCCTATCACCGCGATGCTTACTCTTATTGGTATTACATCGTTGTTGGTATCTTTATAAGTACTATATTTGTCCCCCGCCGCAACGCGGCCAGGGACTTTAAAATGGTTCTTGCTTCTTTGTGTCCGTGGATGTCCGTGTACGTCCGTCCATGTCTGTTCGAAGCGATAACTTCGTAACGCTTAGTTGGATTCTTCCGAAATTCGGAATATGCATTCTTTGCGGCAAGACGCCAGTCCGTATTGCATTTCAGCAACATCTGCCTGAAGGTGGCGCCACTAGTTCTTGCTTCTTTGCGTATGTGGATGTCCGTGTACGTCCGTGCATGTCTGTTCGAAGCGATAACTTTCTAACGCTATGTTGGATTCTTCCGAAATTCGGCATACGCATTCCTTGCGACAAGACACCAGTCCGTATTGCATTTCAGCAACATCTGCTTGAAGGTGGCGCCACTAGTTCTTGCTTCTTCGTATCCGTGAATGTCCGTGTACGTCTGTTCGAAGTGATAACTTCCTAACGCTTTGTTGGATTCTTCCGAAATTCGGAATATGCATACCTTGCGACAAGATGGCAGTCTGTATTACATCTCAGCAACATCTGCCTGAAGGTGGCGCCACTGGTTCTTACTTCTTTGTGTCCGTGGATGTTCGTGTACGTCCGTGCATGTCTGTTCGAAGCGATAACTTCCTAACGCTTTGTTGGATTCTTCCGAAATTCAGCATTCGCATTCCTTGCGACAAGAGGCCAGTCCGTATTGCATTTCAGCAACATCTGCCTGAAGGTGGCGCCACTAGTTCTTGCTTCTTTGCATCCGTGGATGTCCGTGTACGTCCGTGCATGTCTGTTCGAAGCGATAACTTCCTAAAGTTTTGTTGGATTCTTCCAAAATTAGAATACGCATTCCTTGTGACAAGACGCCAGTCCGTATTACATTTCAGCAACATCTGCCTGAAGGTAGCGCCACTGGTTCTTGCTTCTTTGAGTCCGTGGATGTTCGTGTACGTCCGTGCATGTCTGTTCGAAGCGATAACTTCCTAACGCTTTGTTGGATTCTTCCGAAATTCAGCATTCGCATTCCTTGCGACAAGAGGCCAGTCCGTATTGCATTTCAGCAACATCTGCCTGAAGGTGGCGCCACTAGTTCTTGCTTCTTTGCATCCGTGGATGTCCGTGTACGTCCGTGCATGTCTGTTCGAAGCGATAACTTCCTAAAGTTTTGTTGGATTCTTCCAAAATTAGAATACGCATTCCTTGTGACAAGACGCCAGTCCGTATTACATTTCAGCAACATCTGCCTGAAGGTAGCTCCACTGGTTCTTGCTTCTTTGAGTCCGTGGATGTTCGTGTACGTCCGTGCATGTCTGTTCGAAGCGATAACTTCCTAACGCTTTGTTGGATTCTTCCGAAATTCAGCATTCGCATTCCTTGCGACAAGAGGCCAGTCCGTATTGCATTTCAGCAACATCGGCCCGAAGGTGGCGCCACTGGGTCAAAATAGATTTTTTTTCCGTGTACATCTGTTCGAAGCGATAACTTCCTAATGCTGTGTTGGATTATTCCGAAATTCGGAATACGCATTCCTTGCAACAGGACGCCAGTCCGTATTGTATTTCAGCAACATCTGCCTGAAGGTGGCACCACTGAGTTTCTCTTCTTCTTGTCCGTGTCAAAATGGGCCTTCAATTTTGCTATTGAAATCATTCTATTCCACATCATATGATTTACCCTAAAGCTTTTGCATGAACCATATTTTATTTCAGAAGTATAATGTGAAATAACTGGCGGGGAAATTCCCGCAGTACTGAATCCCTGATTTTTGAATTTCGTGTCATCTTAAACGAAGGACAACATTTCCTTCAATTTTGCTAACAAATAATTGTATTGCACATCATATGATTTACCCTGAAGCTTCTGCACGAATCATTTGTGTCCACACATGTATATTACTATATTAATTACAACTGTGTTCCTAATGTTTGGGTGCACACTGTGCATATGATCAATTTCTTGAATTGAACTGAATTCAACCTTGCTGGTCTTCAGACTGACAGATGATGGCATGCAGTTGTCAGTGCAGTTGTTCATGTACAGGGAGCTTTCTATGAATGAGTTGCAACCCCAAAGGCTTAAAATTTATCAGGCACAGACCCATGTTTTTACCCCTCGGCCATTTTTGGCCATGGGGTATTGTCATCATCTTGTACGTCCGTCTGTCCGTACGTCCGTTCGTGAGGGAGATAGCCGGAAAACTGTTCCGCTGATGAATTCCAAATTTGGTATGCTTATTTACCTAGTCAAGGACCAGAAGCCTATAGAATTGGGACCTGATTGGGTGGGAACCTTAGCAGCCATCTTTAATTTCATGCAAAATGGATAATGATCCATATCTCGGAAACCATTCAACTGTTCTATACGAAATTTGATATACATCATCGATACATCAAGCAACTTTCAACGAATTACCAAACAGGCTTTTCTGATTAGCTGGGAACCCTGGAGGCCATCTTTAATTCATGCGAAATCGATAATGATAGCCTACATATCTCGGTTACCATTCAATTGTTTTATATGAAGGTTGGTATATATCATCGATACATCCAGATACTTTGAATCGGGACCTGATTGACTGAAAACCTTGGTGGCCATCTTCAATTTAGGCAAAATCATTAATGATCTCTATCTCTGATTCCGTTGGAGTGCTCAGTGTAAAATTTGGTATACATCATTGATGCATCAAGAGACTTACGATGAATGACAGATCTGGTTTCTCTGATTGGGCGGAATTCTTGGCGGCCATCTTTAATTTATTCAAAATCTTTAATGATGTTTATCTCTGATACCATTCAAATGTTCTATACGAAACTTGATTTACAGCATCGATGTATGAAGAGACTTGCATTAATGAATAACCACATTAGTTCCTCTGAGTGAGGGGAAGGATGGGCAACCATCTCTAATTTATGTCAAATCATTAATGATCTCTATCTCTGACACTGTTCAAATGCTCAATGTAAAATTTGGTATACATTATCGATGCATCATCTCGGTTACTTCTACACGATGTGCCTAGGATACAGTACTATACTATACACAATTTGTTGTAATTCAGCATCGCAGAAAACCACCATCGATTGCGTTTTCATGGTAAAAGGGTTAGGAAAGAACTAAAAATACACTTCAATGCAGAGTGATTTTGATTGACGCCAGAAATCGCTCAGAACGCTTCTTCGGCGATCTAGACCCCAGGAGCATCTGGGGCCTGGGCGGCCCCTGGATCCTCACCTAAAGTGCAATGATAGTGGCCGTACCACTTTGAATTTGCTTCCGACGCCCCTGTATTAACAGACAGTGTCAACGTACTGTTCCAGCTGTCTCCCGTTCAGTGATTGGTCATTCGACCCCGCCATTTTAAACTAATACGAGCATTTTCATTGGATCACTATTAGATAAGACCCACCCCAATCTTCATACACAACCACGTGACTGTCTCAGTTGACTGATGACATAGCGCGGCCTCGTTTTTGATTTCAAAATCTGCCGTCTAACTGGGAAAATGTTGTTGTTGCTGCATCAGCCGATCATTGGCCCCCTGTAGAAGATACTATAGGCTAATACATGTAGGCTACCATGCCATGAGATGATGCTTGGGATTGCATTTCGCTCACTTGCACCTACAGGTGGCGACAACTGGTGGCAAATTTAAAATTTGGTTTCCGGGCAATAGGTTGAGGATGCCTTCAGCTTCTCGTCAAATTTGGTTTGCAGATAATGCCTTGAGATGTCACTTGGGGATGCTTCTCGGTGCTTCACTGCATGGAAACTATATCACAGAAGCAATCAACTTTCAGTCAATCGTTCTGAGTTGATCTTAAAACTTGGGAAGGCAGAAAGACCCTTCCACATCCAACGCCTATGAAGCAGCAGTTGCCTCCCTCATGTATATCCCCGAGACCAACAATGCTAAAAAATATTGCTGTGCTGCCATTTCGGCGGGGGACCTAGCATCCTCTGGCTGCTTGTTTAAATCAATAACGAATAGCGGTTGTGTGCATGAATGCTGTTCGCTTTTATAGCACTCTAAACATCTATTTTTAGAAATGAGAAAATCTAAGACTGCGTCCTGATTGGCTAAGGCCTAAATGCCAATAACCAATGAGAACAGCGGGATGACACCTGTCCAGACCTGTCTGGTGCATCTTCACAAATCCAAGTAAATCGTGAATCCTCGCACAGGGCTTATCTGGACAATTTTGGTGATTCGATTGAGTTCATGAGTAGTTGCCTTGCGGCGTTGCCTCAATCTCGAACATTTCATTCCCCAAGGTTATTTTGAATTAGCATGTCGGTATCCCAAGCCGGCGGTTTTTGCTTTGACTCTCGATGTCGATTTCAGCCGAACATCAAAGTTATGCCAGCGATGTCACATCTCAAACCATGCAGTGGATTGGCGTAATGAGCCAGCTGAGCCTGTTCACCAATAGGTTTATTTTTATCCAGAACTACCGTGAGCAATTAACCAAGGCAGTGTTTAGATAACCTAACAAATCGATCGATACACTGCCCCCGAGGATGGCCTAGTTGGTCACATGCCTCGCATGTGCCACACCTCTTACACGACACGATTTGCGTTTTCTATTCCACTCGTCGTACCGGAAGTGACATCATAACCCTTCCACGTGCGAAGTTACGTTTGATACGTCAAAGTTAAAAACAAAAAAACGTAAAACCGAGGCAATTTTCAATATTTGATTTTCATTTTTGTGTGAAGCAAAACGAAAAACGAAACGATTTGAAAAACGATTTGACCGTCAAATTTCAACTTTTGGTTTTTTGTTTTTGTAATCTCCAAAATCAAAAATTGAAAATTGACGGTCAAATTTCAATTTTTGATTTTGAGATTACAGAAACAAAAAACGAAAATTGAAAATTGACGATCAAATTCCAATTTTTAATATTGAGAAACCAAAAACGAAAATCGAACTGTGCAAGGTTACACGGATAAATCAGATAAATTAATTAAAACACTGTTTCCTTAATCTCTGTCCAGGCAACCGCTGTCTTTGCTAATGATCATTTTAAAGCCAGTTCCTTTACATTCACCAAACGCTATATAGACCATATTTTTGTTTTTCAATAATCCTGTTTTGGATAATCCCTATATAGGTGGCACCGTGAATGATACATGTTCATGTTCACCATCGCTGAATCTGAAGGAAAATGCCGATAGTCCACCTGTTGCATCATATTCATAGCTATCTCGATATTCATAGCTATCTCTATATTCATAGCTATCTCTATAAAGGTGAAAAGGTTTTCTCTCGAGTCGACACTACAACAAGAGAGAGAGAGATGATTACCTTTTCGACGTTCGAAAAATTCATGGACCAAAAATATCCAGAATGGGCTATATATGGGGTATACTTCTCTCTCCTAGTCTCACATACCAGAGTCGGTGTAAAATGTGACGATATCAATCAACGTCATGAAGCAGTTTCGCAGAAACTGATTTGACAAGGCTAAACAAACAATCACTAAGTCACGACAAGGCTAAACAACCAATGACTAAGTCACGACAAGGCTAACCAACCAATCAGTAAGTCACGACAAGGCTAAACAGTCAATCACTAATCACGACAAGGCTAAACAACCATTAAGTCACGACAAAGCTAAACAACCAGTCACTAAGTCACGACAAGGTTAAACAATCAATCACTAAGTCACGACAAGGCTGAACAGCCAATCACTATGTCACGACAAGGCTAAACAACCAATCACCAAGTCACGACAAGGCTAAACAACCAATTGCTAAGTGACGACAAGGCTAAATAATCAATCACTACGTCACGACAAGGCTAATCAACCAATCCCTAAGTCACGACAAGGCTAAACAACCAATCACTAAGTCACGGCAAGGCTAACAACCAATCACTCAATCACGATAAGGCCAAACAACCCATCAGTAAGTCATGACAAGGCTGAACAACCAATTACAAAGTCACGGCAAGGCTAAACAACCAATCACTAAGTCACTACGAGGCTAGTCAACCATTCACTAAGTCACGACACGGCTAAACAACCAATCTCTAAGTCAGGCTAAACAACTCAACTGCTTTGATGAAGGACTGAACGAATAATTTACCACGAATCCTGAATGATCCAGAGGTACGCAACGCTGTACCAAAATATTTTGAGTTCAGAGAACCCCCTAGCATTTCATATAAGTATACTAAATCTATAGCCACCAAAATTTTCAGTTGATCTAATGCTGTCAAGGAGTTTGACTGGAACATATACACGTCTGGAGGCTATAGTTGTGATTGAGAGTCGTCGAACTTTATCTATACACCATGCAAATATGTTGTGACTGGTAACCTTGATATAGTGAGTGACGAAGACCTAAAACACTCCTGATGAGAGAGCCGAGAAGATTGAACCTGAAGGCGGAGCAGAAGATAGTCCCGACTGCACTGGAAGAGTATGTTATTGAGTGGCCAAAACCAGAAAAATTTGAACCCACAGTACTCGATGACTGGCTGGACTTCACCAAGAACAAGGTCGATGAAACAATCCGCCATATTGACAGTAGTACCCTTACCCAAGTGAAACAATTACTGAATCTGAAGGAAAATGCGAATCTCCAGAGTAAATTCACCATAGTCCCAGGAGACAAAGCTCCAAATAATATAATATTCATATGTAAATATTACTATTATCAGCTGCTGGTTAAGGAATTAAGTATAAGCACACCATCGTCGAATACGCCTACTTACCCCCAAACAGTATTTACTCTGAATGATTTATTTAACAATCACAAAATAGCACGACACCTACCAAGCTGATTAAAACCAGACCTGAAAGGAACGCTCCCCATTTGACTTGAGCGACAAGTAAGATGGGGAGTGTTTTTTTGTTGATCTGGCTTTAATCAGGTTGAACACCTAGCAGATGAACCTATGGATTTACTTTTTATCATGGTGTCATGATACAGGATGATCAAAATTAATCTTGGTTCTTGAATTCAATAAAAGTTATTTTTATTCAAATTTGAGGAGGTTTCACCCTTATGGAAGGCCGCCTCGTCCTCCAGGAGAACCATCTGTAGAAGTCCCAAAACCTGGTAGCATTTGAGATACGACAAATCGAAAACGTAGTAAGATATCAGTAGCAATTGAAGATATCAGTACCAGTTGAAGTGCAAATTTGAAGTGTTTCCCGGCATGAATCGCCACAGCATCTCCCACAACAGCTATTCACGGTGGTTCCACCATTCTTATGAACGACACGGGAAGAGCTCTTCTTCTTCTTGTGTAGATCAGCGTTCTTTGACTTGAGGCATAAAGAAAATACAAATAATTAGCTCACCAATATCCATTGCTCACAGACACGAGTAAATAGTGAATTTTCATATTTTACAAACAGTAACCAGGACATTGATTGAAAATAATGTCACATACTGTAAAGAGAAACCCCTCCAGTATATACAGTTTTTGACAAATTGTCATCCTTTTCCCACCCAGAGAATAAAATGTCTCTGTCGGCCACACTTCTTCACAATTGACTGTTAAACGCTGTTGTTCATTTTTAAAATTTGCTTCAAGCAATATACTTACATCCATTTCCATTATCAGATCTAGCTCTGTACTCTGGGCCCCAAATTTGACAGACTGATTCACTCTCCGGATAATGAGGGGCCGGGCCATGCGGTCATGTCATTTAAGATGTCAACATGAACATCTACAATAAAAGTATGGCTAGGATACAAATCATCACGCGGATCACTTTTGGCTCTTTTGATGTTTTTAGAAATATGCAGTAAGTATATTTATCTATGAGGTCATCTGAATTCTTGTCAGTACACCGACATCGTTTTCCACCACACTTTTAATTTTGTAAAATGTTTGGTTTCCTTAACCAATGTTAACCAATGTAAAATGTTGCAATGTTGCTTTCCGCCACTCTTGTAATGTTATGTTTAATAATACAAGCGTCTAGTCCGTCATTCATAATTCAGCCGTCGTCCATTAAAGAATATCCGCGTTCATAATTCAAAGACCTATTCCATATCCATATAACAGTATTAGCCCAAAATTCAAAAAGACAATCATAGTATACATAAACATAGGCTAGTTTCCTGCAAGAGAGAAGCGGTCAACAGTTTTCAATGATGCCGACAAGACATCATGATGTTTCAAAAATATAAAATCCGTAACGCTGATCAGTATTCTTACCTCTCGGCAGTACCCATTGTCCTCTCAATCTCCATACTGCTAACAATTAAGACAGATGGTGCCTTAGGTTACATATACTCAAATTATATCAACGCTCTTTTCAGTGCTGGAAGACAAGTTATTATGGTTAATAAAATCTCTCTGTTTTTCCCTCCTGCAACATCGCTTTTTTCGGGATATAGCTTATAATAGTAATTATATGTTAGCTTTCTAGACCTAGAACTCTCCCATATAAATAAATTATACAATGAAAAATATAATTCAAACAGATGGAAGCATACAGGAATGAAATGAAACTATAGCCAGTTAAAATTGGGTACTTGTTTGTGATCAACTTTAAAATCCCATCCATTTTCCTTAGGACCGTTATCCATTTTTCTGTCAGAATTACCATGGTCAAGTGTGGATTCAGAAAGGATAATTCCCTTTCAAACTGAAACATAAATGTTTGTAACTAAATGAAATGGTGAAATGGTAAATAGTGAATACAATCAATGAGAATTTCACGTGCACAATAAATTGGAACCATCCAGAACGAAGAATTGCAATTTATCTTTTTCTGACGTTTCAATATTCCGAGTTATATCTGAATTTGAAAGAAGAAAATTGTAGGAGAGATTATTGGGTTTTTAAGAACATAAAATGAGTCGAAAATATAGGAGTCTGCCGGTTTATATCACTGTCTCTGTCGGCTTACTTACAAATTCAGCAGCGAGATTAGTATAGCCTACATATACTACGAGTGTACTGCCGAGTGTACTGTCTAATACTAAACAAGCACAAAACTGGATTTACTGTACGGGGCCACAATACCACAGATTGGGGTGGGACTACATGAGACCAAATATCACTGCTCGAGACAAAAAAAAATGCTGAAGTGGCAAATATATTGATTTCGGATTACATAATAAAGTGTGGATTATTTAAGAAGTAGCTAATTAAAGTAAAAATTAACTCCAAATGTGTTAATGATCTAATTATAAACATATGACTTAAATTGTACAGCAGTCTAGAAAATCTGACAAGGAATATGTCTTTAGACGAAGGTCTACTATATGAACGATTTTAGTAGTTAACATCTATTATGTTTCATTTGTCTACTCCCTATTCTTGTGCCCAGTCCCTTTTAAAAGGCCAAACCTGTGTTGACCGCATGTTTTGAATGAACTGCAATATTTCCCAAATTATTCAGAATAGATATTTGAAGTTTCATGTGTGTACTCTTTATAGTCTTGTGCTCGTTAACATTATTTTAAACAATTATTTTAAATTTTTTGTCAACTTTATCAATTCTGGTGAACCAAATCTCAATTTGCAATACTGACATTTTCATGTACCTTTTTTGAAAACAAATATGAGGCCTTGAAATGTTTAGTTAGCCATTATCTTTAATATGTTTTTCAGTAAAAAATATTCGCCATATAATAGGGCATTTGAATAAAAATAATAATGAAATCCAGAGTTAATAAATCATCAGTTTTCTGAATTGAATATTTCATATATGCCTCCTAGCCGAGTACCATGAATATTCTATAATTATTATTTATGCGGTTATTTAAGATTAAAATTTCCAAACTGCTGCACCAAATGTTCAAAGAAAAGGTTGACAAACATTTTAAATTAATTTTGCATATAAATGCTGTTAAATACCACAAGACACTAGAAAGTACACACAAAGTTTTAGATCCGTATTGTTAGTAATTTCAGACATATTGCATTTTAACACCATTGAAAACAGCACCACCAACAACAACAACAACAAACTTATATGGTACAGTAGTGATGCACCCAGTCTTTATCAGCTTTACATTTCAAGACATTAACATTTTAACATTTATACCGTAACTACATTTAACCTACCTCAAGTAATACAAGGTTAGATAATTGCATCAACAGCAGCAGGCTCTTCTTTTTTCCTGTGATAAAGATGTTCAGTGCAGGCTCAAGTACACCAGGCTACGATTTCCCGCCAGTAAACACACTATTCCACTGTTTTTCATGAAAACATCATTTTCACTCTTCTTGATGAAAAACTATTTCATTCCTTTGATGAAAACACTATTTCACTCTTCTTGATGAAAAACTATTTCATTCCTTTGATGAAAACACTATTTCACTTCTTTTGATGAAAACACTATTTCACTCCTTTTGGTAAAAACACTATTAAATTCCTTTTGATGAAAACACTATTTCACTCCTTTTGGTAAAAACACTATTAAATTTCTTTTGATGAAAACACTATTTCACTCCTTTTGGTAAAAACACTATTAAATTCCTTTTGATGAAAACACTATTTCACTCCTTTAAGTGAAAACATTATTTCACTCCTTTTGATAGAAAAAACATTTCACTCTTTTTGATGAAAACGCTATTTCACTCATTTTGATGAAAATACTAATTCACGCCTTTTGATAAAAAAAATATTTCAATCTTTTTTGATGAAAACAATATTTCACTCCTTTTGATGAAAACACTTTTTCACTCCTTTTGATGAAAACATTATTCACTCCTTTTGATAAAAAAAACTTTCACTCCTTTTTGAGAAACGCTATTTCACTTATTTTTATGAAAACACTATTACACCCATTTTGATGAAAACACTAGTTCACTCCTTTTAATGAAAAGGATATTTCACTCTTTTTGATGAAAACACTATTTCACTCATTTTGATGAAAACATCATTTCACTCCTTTTGATTAAAAAACTATCCCGCTCCTTTTGATGAAAAAACTATATTGTTTGAATGAAAACACAATTTCACTCCTTTTGATGAAAACATTATTTCACTCCTTTTGATGAAAACAATATTTCACTAATTTTGATCAAAACAATATTTCCCGGCATCCACCCAAATGCGCAATAATCATACTATAACCTCAGAGACACTTCGCTTTGGGTATTACGGTTACCAGATATGTTCGTAAAAAAATCTGTCAACCGTACCCTACGCCCAGAGCCTAAAAGCCTACTTAACAACGGTCTTAGGAAGCGTGTTTAGAAATATGTGCTTAATTCCTAAACGCATGCATTTTTTGCTCACTATTCTCTCTAAATGAATATGTTTAGATTCTAAATATATATTCGATCTAAACATATTTAACCGTAACCTGTTTGGTTCAAGACATATTTCTAAACACGCTTAGGCCTTAAAATGTTTAAATGATGTATAATTCCTTAGCGTCTTATTTGCAGAGTATGGTGCGGTAGAAAGTTGTGGCGTTATGATACTGTAGGAAGATGAGGCCTTAGGACGCCGAAGAAAGATGAGGCGTATACGATGCCGTAGAAAGATGAGGCTTTAGGATATCGTAGAAAGATGAGGCGTTATGATACCATAGAAAGATGAGGCGTATATGATATCGAAGAAAGTCCATGCGTTATGATACCATAGAAAGATGAGGCGTGATGATGCCGTAGAAAGATGAGGTGTTATGAAACCGCAGAAAGATGAGGCTTTATGATACGGTAGAAAGAAGAGGCGCATATGATACAGCAGACAGTTGAGGCTTATATGACACCGTAGAAACATGAGGCGTATATGATACCGTAGAAAATTGAAGCGTTATGATACCATAGGAAGCCGAGGCGTATATGATATGTGGACAGTTGAATCATTATGATACCGTAGAAAGATGAGGCCTTATGATGCCGTGGAAAGATGAGGTTTTATGATACCCTATAAAGATGAGGCGTATATGATACCCTATAAAGATGAGGCGTTATGATACCGTAGAAAGTTGAGGCGTTATGATACCGTAGAAAGATGAGGCGCATATGATACTGTAGACAGTTAAGGCGTTATCATACCGAAGAAAGATGAGGCGTATATGATAACGTAGAAAGATGAGGCGTTATTATACCATAGAAAGATGAGGCGTATATGATACTGTAGACAAATGAGGTGTATATGACACCGTAGAAAGTTGAGGCGTATAGAATACTACAGAAAGATCAGGCGTATATGATACCGTACAATATGATAGCGTAGAAAGATGAGTCTTTATGATACCGTTGAAATTTGAGGTGCTATGGTACCGTAGAAAGATGACGCGTATATCATATCGTAGCAATTTGAGGTGTATATGATAATGTAGAAAGTTGAGGCGTATATGATACTGTAGAAAGATGAGGCGTTATGATACTGTAGAAATATGAGGCGTATATGATACTGTAGAAAGGTGAGACGTATATGGTTTCGTAGAAAAATGAGGCGTGTATATCATACCGTAGAAAGACGAGGCCTATATGATACCTTAGAAAGTTGAGGCGTTATGATTCCGTACAAAGATGAGGCGTTATGATACCGTAGAAAGGCGAGGCGTATATGATACTGTAAACAGTTGAATCGTTATGATACCGGAGGAAGATGAGGCGTTATGATACCGTAGAAAGGCGAGGCGTATATGATACTGTGGACAGTTGAATCGTTATGATACCGTAGAAAGATGAGGCGTTATGATGATGTAGAAAGATGAGGCTTTATGATGATGTAGAAAGATGAGGCTTTATGATGATGTAGAAAGATGAGGCGTTATGATAGCGTAGAAAGTTGTGGCTTTATGATAATGTAGAAAGATTAGGCTTTATGAAAGCGTAGAAAAATGAGGCTTTATGATGATGTAGAAAGAAGAGGCTTTATGATAGCCTAGAAAGTTGAGGCGTTATGATAGCGTAGAGAGGTGCGGCTTTATGATGTTGTAGAAAGATGAGGCTTTATGATGATGTAGAAAGATGAGGGTTCATGATAGCGTAGAAAGATGATCCGTTATGATGATGTAGAAAGATGAAGCGTTATGAAACCGTAGAAAGTTGAGGCGCATATGATATCGCAGAAAGATGAGGCGTTGTGATACCGTAGAAAGATGAGGCGCATATGATATCGTAGAAAGATGAGGCGTTAAGATAACGTAGAAAGTTGAGGCGTTGTGATACCGTAGAAAGATGAGGCGCATATGATATCGTAGAAAGATGAGGCTCATATGATATCGTAGAAAGATGAGGCGTTATGATATCGTAGAAAGATGAGGCGTTGTGATACCGTAGAAAGATGAGGCGCATATGATATCGTAGAAAGGTGAGGCATATATGATACCGTAGAAAGTTGAGGCGTTGTGATACCGTAGAAAGATGAAGCGCATATGATATCGTAGAAAGATGAGGCGTATATGATACCGCGGAAAGTTGAGGCGTTTTCATACCGTAGGAAGATGAGGCGTATATGATACCGTAGAAAGACGAGGCTTATATGATACTGTAGAAAGGTGAGGCGTATATGGTATCGTAGAAAATGAGGCGTGTATATCATACCGTAGAAAGACGAGGCCTATATGATACCTTAGAAAGTTGAGGCGTTATGATTCCGTACAAAGATGAGGCGTTATGATACCGTAGAAAGGCGAGGCGTATATGATACTGTGGACAGTTGAATCGGTATGATACCGTAGAAAGATGAGGCGTTATGATGATGTAGAAAGATGAGGCTTTATGATGATGTAGAAAGATGAGGCTTTATGATAGCGTAGAAAGTTGAGGCGTTATGATAGCGTAGAAAGTTGTGCCTTTATGATAATGTAGGAAGATGAGGCTTTATGATGATGTAGAAAGATGAGGCTTTATGAAAGCGTAGAAAAATGAGGCTTTATGATGATGTAGAAAGAAGAGGCTTTATGATAGCGTAGAAAGTTGAGGTGTTATGATAGCGTAGAGAGGTGCGGCTTTATGATGTTGTAGAAAGATGAGGCTTTATGATGATGTAGAAAGATGAGGGTTCATGATAGCGTAGAAAGATGATCCGTTATGATGATGTAGAAAGATGAAACGTTATGAAACCGTAGAAAGTTGAGGCGCATATGATATCGCAGAAAGATGAGGCGTTGTGATACCGTAGAAAGATGAGGCGCATATGATATCGTAGAAAGATGAGGCGTTAAGATAACGTAGAAAGTTGAGGCGTTGTGATACCGTAGAAAGATGAGGCGCATATGATATCGTAGAAAGATGAGGCTCATATGATATCGTAGAAAGATGAGGCGTTATGATATCGTGAAAAGATGAGGCGTTGTGATACCGTAGAAAGATGAGGCGCATATGATATCGTAGAAAGATGAGGCGTATATGATACCGTAGAAAGTTGAGGCGTTGTGATACCGTAGAAAGATGAAGCGCATATGATATCGTGGAAAGATGAGGCGTATATGATACCGCGGAAAGTTGAGGCGTTTTCATACCGTAGGAAGATGAGGCGTATATGATACCGTAGAAAGACGAGGCTTATATGATACCGTAGAAAGATGAGGCGTATATGATACCGTAGAAAAATGAGGCGTTATGATACTGTAGAAAGAAGAAGCGTATATGATACCGTAGAAAGATCAGGTGTATATGGTACCGTAGAAATTTGAGGAGCTATGGTACCGTAGAAAGATGAAAGGTTATTATACCGTAGAAGGATAAGGCGTACATGATACTGTAGACAGCTTAGGCATTATGATACCGTAGAAAGATGAGACGATATTATGCCGTAGAAACATTAGGCTTTATGATACCGTAGAAGGATGAGCCGTTATGATACCGTACACAGTTGAGGCTTATACGATACTGTACAAAGATGAGGTGTATATGATACTGTAGAAAGATGAGGTGAATATGATACCGTAGAAAGTTAAGGCTTCAGGATACCGTAGAAAGATGAGGCGTTACGATACCGTAGAAAGTTGAGGCGTATATGATACCGTAGAAAGATGAGGTTTTATGATACCATAGAAAGATGAAGCGTTATGATACCGTAGAAAGATGAGGCTTTATAATACCGTAGAAAGATGAGGCGCATATGATACTGCAGACAGTTGAGGCTTATATAATACTGTGGACAGATGTGACGTATATGCTACTGCAGAAAGTTGAGGCGTTATGATACCGTAGAAAGACGAGGCGTATATGATACTGTGGACAGTTGAATCGTTATGATACCGTAGAAAGATGAGGCGTTATGATGATGTAGAAAGATGGGGCTTTATGATACCCTAGAAAGATGAGGTGTTATCCTACCAGAGAAAGTTGAGGCGTTATGATACGGTAGAAAGATGAAGCGTATATGATACCGTAGAACATTGAGGCCTTATGATACCGTAGAAAGATTAAACGTATATGATACCGTAGAAAGGCGAGGCGCATATTGTAACCGAGGAAGTTGAAGCGTTATGACACCGTAGAAAGATTAGGCGTGTATGATACTGTAAACAGTTGAGGCGTTATGATACCGAAGAAAGATGAGGCATATGTGATACCGTAGAAAGATGAGGATTATATGATACGGTATGAAGTTGAGGCGTTATGATACCGTAGAAAGATGAGACGTTACGATACCGTAGAAAGACAAGGCGTATATGATACTATAGACAGTTGAGGCATTATGATACCGTAGAAAGATGAGGCGTTACGATACCGTAGAAAGACAAGGCGTATATGATACTATAGACAGTTGAGGCATTATGATACCGTAGAAAGATGAGGCGTTACGATACCGTAGAAAGACAAGGCGTATATGATACTATAGACAGTTGAGGCATTATGATACCGTAGAAAGATGAGGCGTTACGATACCGTAGAAAGACAAGGCGTATATGATACTATAGACAGTTGAGGCATTATGATACCGTAGAAAGATGAGGCGTTACGATACCGTAGAAAGACAAGGCGTATATGATACTATAGACAGTTGAGGCATTATGATACCGTAGAAAGATGAGGCGTTACGATACCGTAGAAAGACAAGGCGTATATGATACTATAGACAGTTGAGGCATTATGATACCGTAGAAAGATGAGGCGTTACGATACCGTAGAAAGACAAGGCGTATATGATACTATAGACAGTTGAGGCATTATGATGCCATAGAAAAATGAGGTGTCATGATACCGCCGAAAGATGAGCCGGTATGATACCGTAGATATTTGAGTCTTATATGACACTGTAGAAAGATGAAGTTTAGGCTTTAGGATACCTTAGAAAGATGAGGCGTTATGATACCGTAAAAAGATGACGTTTTATGATATCGTAGAAAGATGAGGTGTATATTATACCGTATGTGGTTGAGGCGTTATGATACCGTAGAAAGATGAGGCGTATTTGAATGTGTAGAAAGATGAAGAGTATATGATACCGTAGAAAGTTGAGGCGTTGAGATAGTGTAGAAAGATGAAGTGTTATGATACCGCAGAAAGATGAGGCGTATATGATACCGTATAAAGTTGAGGCGTTGAGATAGTGTAGAAAGATGAAGTGTTATGATACCGCAGAAAGATGAGGCGTGTATGATACCGTAGAAAGTTGAGGCGTTGAGATAGTGTAGAAAGATGAAGTGTTATGATACCGCAGAAAGATGAGGCGTATATGATACCGTAGGAAAATGAGGTGTATATGATACCATAGAAAGTTGAGGCTTATATGACACCGTAGAAAGATGAGGCGTTATGATACTGTAGAAAGAGGAGGCGTATATGATACTGTAGAAAAATCAGGCGTATATGATACCGTAGAAAGTTGAGGCGTTATGATACCGTAGAAAGACGAGGCGTTATGGTACCATAGAAAAATAAGGCGTATATGATATTGTAGACAGTTGAAGCATTATGATACAGTAGAAAGATGAGGCGTTATGATGCCGTAGACAATTGAGGCTTATATGATACTCTAGAAAGAAGAGGTATATATGATACTGTAGAAAAGTGAGGTACATATGATACCGTAGAAAGTTGAGGCGTATATGATACGGTAGACAGTTAAATCTTTATGATACCCTAGAAAGATGAGGCTTTATGATACCGTTGAAAGATTTGGCGTATATGATACGGCAGAAAGATGAGGCGTATATGATACTGTAGATAGATGAGGCGTATATGATACCGTATAAAGTTGAGGCGTTATGATACCGTAGAAAGACGAGGCGTATATGATACCGTAGAAAGTTGAGGCGGTATGATACCGTAGAAAGTTGAGGCGTATATGATACTGTAGAAAGATAAGGCGTATATGATACCGTAGAAAGATGAGGCGTATATGATACTCTGAAAAGTTGAGGCGTATAAGATACCGTAGAAAATGAAGCATTATGATACTGTAGAAAGTTGAGGCGTTATGATACCGTAGAAAGATGAGACGTTATGATACTGTACCAAGTTGAGGCGGGATGATACCGTACAAAGTTGAGGCGGTATGATACCGTAGAAAGATGAGGCGTTATGATACTGTACCAAGTTGAGGCGGTATGATACCGAACAAAGTTGAGGCGTTATGATACCATAGAAAGTTAAGGCGTTATATATAATTATACCAGGCCTGGGCGATTTAGGGGGGAGCCCCCTCCCCCCCCCCCCTTCTATCCCCAACTAGTGTTCTTGCTCCCTTGGGCTGGAGTATGAACCTTCCCACAATATATTCTGGGGTCAAACTCTATCAGAAAATGTGTTTGTCGTTTCAGAGACAATGTAGAAAGTTTAGCAAAATGGTCCCCAACCCAACGCATGGTAGAGTTAACTTCTCGATCAGTGGGATTATTATACCGTAGGAGGTTGAGGTGTTATGATACCGTAGAAAGATGAGGCGTATTTGAATGTGCAGAAAGATGAAGCGTATATGATACCGTAGAAAGTTGAGGCGTTGAGATAGTGTAGAAAGCGTTATGATACCGTAGAAAGTTGAGGGTTTGTGATACCGTAGGAAAATGAGGCGTATATGATACCGAACAACGATGAGGTGTATATGATACCATAGAAAGTTGAGGCTTATATGACACCATAGAAAGATGAGGCGTTATGATACTGTAGAAAGAGGAGGCGTATATGATACTGTAGAAAAATCAGGCGTATATGATACCGTAGAAAGTTGAGGCGCTATGATACCGTAGAAAGACGAGGCTTTATGATACCATTGAAAAATAAGGCTTTATGAAGGCGTAGAAAGATGAGCCTTTATGATACCGTTTGTGTACTAGCTTACGGCCTTATAGAATAATTATAAATAATAATACTATAAGTATTGACATTAAGGTTGAAATTCAGTTCCGAGCAACGTATCAACTTTTTAACTTCTCTTGTATCTAATGCGAGAACATCCTTGCTACAGGTCGGTTTCTATCTATATATTCTATACATGTTTGTACTAGAATTCAGCTTCATCAGCTTCTTTTGTCAGTAAGATACGGCCTCCTGACATTCTATTCTTATATGGACCCATGCATATTTATATGACCCATATATGTATGTATGTGTATTGTTTTTCTGTTTTGATATCGGACAATAAAAAAAAAATATGGAAAAAAACAAAAAATGATACCGTAGACAATTGAGGCTTATATGATACTCTAGAAAGAAGAGGTATATATGATACTGTAGAAAAGTGAGGTGCATATGATACCGTAGAAAGTTGAGGTTTTAGGATAGCGTAGAAAGCTGAGGCGTTATGATACGGTAGAAAGATGGGGCGTATATGATACGGTAGGCAGTTAAATATTTATGATACAGTAGAAAGATGAGGCTTTATGATACCGTTGAAAGATTTGGCGTATATGATACGGTAGAAAGATGAGTCGTATATGCTACTGTGGACAGTTGAATCGTTATGGTACCGTGGAAAGTTGAGGCGTTATGGTACCGTAGAAAGATGAGGCGCATATGATACTGTAGAAAGATAAGGCGTATATGATACCGTACAAAGATGAGGCGTATAAGATACCGTAGAAAGATGAGGCGTTATGATACTGTACAAATTTGAGGCGGTATGATACCGAACAAAGTTGAGGCGTTATGATACCATAGAAAGTTGAGCCGTTATATATAATTATAACTGGCCTGGGCGATTTATGGTGGAGTTAACTTCTCGATCAGTGGGAATGGCAATATCTAAATATTATTATGTTGATATACATTAGGTGAACACCGCTATTAAAATAATCTCTCTTTACACGTTTATTTGAGTTAATTGAATACATATAATAATTGATCTGACTAATTGATCTGACCAGTGAAATGTGGGCACATGTATAAGTAATCTGACAGCCTGTGTTTAGTCATTGTCGGGGCGTTTTTCTGCTTGCTGACGAGGCACTGGTTTGACGTTACATTGTAACTCAGTCTTTTGAAGGAAACGTGGCGAAAACATGGGTTATGGACGGATGATGAGGACTGACCCGTCCTGTGAGTGATTAGTCCGAATGCTAGGCTCATTGGGCATGGCTGGCAGCCGCTTCAGTCTTCAGTTTTATATATTATTCGCATTCACTCTATACAATTCCACACCTGGAACAGGCGCACCACACAGACTTCGCCGACAGATCGGTCTGAATATGGCAGGTAAGTCCCTTACAGCCTAAGTGCTCGGACCCTGGTATTTACATTCGAGTTTATTCTGCTAATTTTACACATGTTTGTTTGCAACATGGATAAGAATCCTATTCTCTATATGACGATTTGATCAAAGAAATGACCCAAATCCATAAATCAGGGAAGATTTTATTATAATTACTCGCAGCTTTTGCGAATATCGATATTGTCTACCCAGACCAGCATGCCATTAGGACAATTCCGAACATATACTCTCTAAAAAAAAGTTGAGTGAACTGTTCCACTCAAGTTTGAGTGAAATGTACCTGTTCACTCAAACTTGAGTTACTTTTCACTCAACTTGAGTTATTTTTCACTCAACTTGAGTTAAAACCACTCAAGTTCACTCAACTTGAGTGGGATCAATTTCCACTCTTATGCTTGAGTGAATGTCACTCAAGTTGAGTGCATTTAACTCAAGTTTAGTGAAAAGAAACTCAAGTTCAGTGAAAATCTCACTCAAGTTTTGAGTGGGATGAATTTCCACTCTTACTTGAGTGAAATTTCACTCAACTTTTTTTAGAGAGTAACCCTATTATTGAAACTCTAATCACGGTGAATCTCTTCCAATCCTATTTTCGAACCCTATCACGGTGAACCTTTTTCAAATGAAAAAAAAATGTTTCGATTCCTGGGACTTGAATGAATTGGTACTAAAATCATCTTGGATAATCTTACATCTGGACATTAGATTGTCTAGCTAAACTATGTTCTCTTTATTTGTAGGATTTAACGGATCTTATCCTGGGAACTACCAATTTTATTTTCCTGGTCTCGAGGCCCTAGATCCCACTGACCCCCCAGAGCTCCCAGAGGGCGTTATCGGCCCTGGTCTTGTTAGAACCGTTACTGTTGCGGACGTCCCTGATCGCCCAGATGTACCCGATGTCACTGCCTTTCCTCGTCTGGTTACCTTACCCAAGGTGGCAACTGCTCCTATCCGCTCCGAGAGTTTGGTGGCCACATCTAGTCCTGGTTTGGTTAAAGCGAAAACAAATAGCAGAAAGCTGGTTAACGCCCATACTGCATTTGTCTCATCAGCAAGCATACGTCCGCAGAATAACCATGGTAACGGTGGTTTGTCACCATGGGCAGTAGATCTGGGGAATCCCAACATTCCATTATGGAGAAAACTGTTGTGGGTGGAGTTTCTCACTTGGCAGAGAAGTATGAACACATCTATTTAATATGACAGTTTAAGGTCAAACATATTGTACTAGGACAGGATGTGGTCGAGATGAGGACAGGCGTATTACACATTCGGAAGTTAGACAGGCAAGCTCCCAAGATCGCATTGAAGGACTACCGATCCGGGAGGTTATTTTCTTAATTTTATCTAAACATTTTGGGTTGAAAAAAGTTTATTCAGTTTGGACATGTAACTTGAGAAAACACAAACAATTGAGCTGTACTTAATATTATTTTTAAAAAAAATACTTCAAGTAATCAATCCAGGGTATGAATCGTAAACAATTTAATTTAGGCTTACGTTAATACATGTGAGGCAGTGCTTACTGCTTAGAATGCTCTCAGTTGAATCTTCGAAGCGACAAAACAGAATGATCCAATCCAAGATTCTATTTAGATAGTGCGTCATTGTGGGGTATAAAAGGGGGGGGGGGCAACAGAGTTGATCAGTAAATCATATGTATTGCGATACCGCATGCGAGTTTTGGCATAAATTATAAATGTAATTTGATCGAATATGATGATTTTACTGAATTATGCAACGAACTTGCTATGAGCGAATCGGACTTGCACGCATGACTGACCGTCTAACTGGTTACACGCATGAGGGATTTAGTCATGGCGTATAGTCCACAATGAGGATCTTGAAACAGGGTATGGCAGCGAACGTAGTTTGGATTTCTAATTTAATTTAGCCTTCTTAATGCTTGGGCGTCATCAGACAAGTGTCGTCACACCATAGAATAGCAGGACAGTCCCGATGACGTGCGCAACAACGACTCGACTGAAAACCAGAAAGAAACATTCTGTTTAATTGAGGTATATGAATCCCGAGAAAGCATACTAGATTATTTATTGCTGTGAGAGAATACGGTGCAAACATTTCTCGGTGACAGCTGTCGGACAGGACTTAAAAATGTACAATCAAACCAGTTTTTTACACACGAGAGAAATTAAAGACAGTGTCTAACAATCTTCACCTGTTGATGTTATTGATTGTACAAAACATGAACACCTGCCTGTATTCGCAGATCTAGTTGCATATACATTGCTCTCGTTGTTGGCAATATACTGTGATCAGAGCGACCATTACGCGCCACTGTTATGTCGGACCAGTGCGCCCGTATTTCAGCTTTCTCTCCTTTTGATTTGGCAAGACTGATGTATCAGCTGATTGACTCAGCAGCAAATCAAGGAGAAGCAGTACACGTGGCAAGGAGAAGCTGTACACGTGACAAGGAGAAGCAGTACACGAGACAAGGAGACGTAGTACACGTGACAAGGAGAAGCAGTACACGTGACAAGGAGAAGCTGTACACGTGACAAGGAGAAGCAGTACACGTGACAAGGAGAAGTAGTACACTTGGCAAGGAGAAGCAGCACATGTCACGAGGAGAAGCAGTATACCGGCTCATGTGACATGGAGAATCAGTACACGTCACATGCAGAAGCAGTACATGTCACAAGGATAATCAGTCCACGTGACAGCGAGAAGCAGTATACGTCACACGGAGAAGCACTACACGTGAAAAGGAGAAGCAGTACACTTCACGAGAAGAAGCACTGCACGTCACAAAGAGAAGCGGTACGCTTAACAAGAAGAAGCAGTACACATCAAAAAGAGAAGTGGTACGTCACACGGAGAAGCAGCACACGTCGCAAAGAGAGACAGTATACATCACATGAAGAAGCGGTACCCGTAAAAAGGAGAAGTAACACGCGTGACAAGGAGAGAAGCAGTACACATCACGAGGAAAGGCAATATATGTCACAAGGAGAGAAGCATTACACGTCACAATGAGAAGTAGTACACGTCACAAGGAGAAGCAGTGCACGTCACAAGGAGAAGCAATACACGTCACAGGGAGAATCAGTACACGTCACGAACAGCGAACAATGAAGGTTCGATAGACAGCTGACGCGAAATGGTTTGCATTATGTTAATGTGTACCGTCAATAGTCAACAGCCGGTGGAACAGATGGTAGATTTTATGTAAATTAGGCTGAAGCCACGTATGAGACTTAGTTCATTGTATAATATTTATATTAATTTAGATTATTAACATGCCGAAATATGTCCTGCATAAGCTTCTTTTGACGTTTATTGACATCATTAAATCTTCTAAGTTGTTCTACCGACAATATTCTTGTCCATGCCTGCCTAGGCCTACATGTTATCCATACAAGTTAATGTATTTATACAATTTAATTCAAAATCACACCTTGACTTATTCATTGCAATCACGTAAAATGTTTATGAATAATCATAGATATGGTTCAGATGCCATTTTTACTTGGCTTAATTTTGCTTTACGTTTACTTTCCCTGCACTGAAGAATTCTACCAACCTTGAATTTTGCATGTACCTAAGAGGCTTCATAATATCCCTGCTCCAGGTTTTCCTGAATCTACCAATGTAATGTCTACCATTGAATCTATCACTTCCTTTCCCCCCCCCCCCCCACCCACCATTCTGATGAGCACTTTTAAGATGCGTCCCATGTTTTTGGTTGGTCTGACAATAGTTTTCTGAACTTGGGCTATATTATCTAATCTCTATACCATATCTGGGTTTTTGAAGTGTACAGCAGCTCCAACCACCCCTCTCTCGTTGAGTCTCACTGGCAAAAGGATCAATCAAGGATCAATGACACGAGAGCCGGAAAATATTTGTCTTAAAATATATATTAATATATATTATGGTACGGTAAATAGGCCAAAGTGAAAATAATACTTTCAATCGATATGTTGGTGTCATGAAACGTCATCATTTCTGAATGTTCTCTTTGTGCTATTGCTGGGAAAATTTTCGATTTTTGGAAATTCAGTCAGAATAATTTAGTTCTTGTTAAATAAGTTCTTCTTCGTTTTTCCACTATGCATGCATGGAAATTAGTAGAATTGAAACTACATATTATGTACAATTGCATAATAGGAAGAAATATAGCGCTTACCGTGACCAACTGTTATTGGATAAATCGGGACATGAACAGGTAGTCGTATTTTCGGCGTTCAGTTTATCCTCAACACTCGTTGTATATTGATTACCAACAGCTGATTTCCCCTTACTGTCCATATTGTCATTGTCCGAATATATCGACACAGTGCTACTGTTAATGGCATCAAGCTGACCAGAGGTTGTCAATTCAGTCTCGCTTTGGTTCAATGCAGGCAACTGGTGAGCCGTCTTTGTCTCTCTATCTCGCAAACTCTTGGAAGCAACATCCTCTGGAACAACAGATTGTTTCGTTGGTTTAGAAGTAAAATTCATCGACTTAGATACATTAGGGACAATGGACTGATTGTTAGCCACTGATGAAAGTTTGCTTGAAGAAAAGTTCACAGGAACAGAATTATTTGAATAGATCAGCTGTTCCTTCGATTTTTCCGTTGTGTAGCTACTCAATGAAGATGTTTCATTTGATATGAGCGAATGTTCTTCTGCTGTTATTCCAGTTGCATTCCGTCCAGAAGATACATTAGTTGCTAGTTGTGAAGAAGTATTCAAGATTACCGGAGAGTTTTCAAACATTGCCTGCACCGTCACTTTTGTCAGGTTGTGTCCTCCCGTTATTTGTGTGCTTGTTTCTGTTGTAACAAAATAATCGTTGTATCTTGTTGTTTGAGACGCCAACAATGAATTCGTTGTGCTTAAGCTCGTATCTGATAGACTAGAAGCAGAGGACGTCATATTCGTGACGTCTGCTTTGAAATAACTTGAGTTGACTTCCCCTGACGTAATTAAACGCTGTGGTGTTGTCACTGGTGTGTGCGGGTTTGTAAAATAACTGGCTTGCAATAACAGTGCCCCGTGTGGAATTTGTGACTCTGTCGTCTTTGGTACTGTGGTTGTGGTAGTTTTTCGGCTGTTGAGTAGTTTCACAAAGTTTGACATTACCCGAGAAAGGATTTCGTCGACATTCACGGAGGCTGAAAATAACAATAGTGGATTGCATTTTGTACTGTATGTACTCTGACGGAAAGAAAATAAAGAATAAATCTCGGCTTTACCTGTTTACTAGTAAAACACCTTCGTATCACTTCTATAAGAAATACCATGGTCAGATACGAAACGTATAATGTGTATTCATTTATTATTTTCCAATGACCAATAAGAAAAAACAATAATGTAATGTACATCTGAAGCCATGCGATATCGCAGTTAAAAACCTTAGATGTATCGCGCTTTGTATATGAAGAAGAGTTTCGTATCCTCACGTGCGGGGAGGTCACAATGATATTACGTGGAGGTCATACCAGTACATGAGATCGTTTATATACATGTAAAATGAATGCGGAATTTTCCTGGGAAGATGCCTGATATTGAGCAACTGTTCTGTTATTGTTGAATTATGACGATTATTCAAGTCATTGACGACTATTCAAGTCATTATTTTTTTAAAAACACACACACACGCATACACACCAAGACAAACGCCGGCATTGTCGCGTAATGGTGATTAATGAGTTAACTTGACAATTTAAGGTTCTTGAAACACATTTGTCTGTCTCATCCAGAGTGACTGACTGAGATATCCTGAAATAATCACGTTATAATGTCATGAAAATATCCCCCCTAATAACAGGCCTATTGTTAACTCGAATAAATTTAATCGACGCCTGGCACATGCTCAGGCCACGCATGTTAACCTTCAATTAACATAGATTAACACCTGGGTCATCATTCTGTAGTCTCAACGTAGCGAGTTTATAATGCATGTATGCAAGATTTATATTACGATTTTTGCCATTCTATTTTGAGATTCAAGTAAACTGAAGCATAAAACAGACCATGTATCGAACTATTACCAGATATAATTGAACACCTATAATTAGCATTTTAGTTATCGTTTTATTCTTTATCTCAGAATTTATTTCCGAAATTCAATTAACTATTTCAATTCAAGTGATATCCTTGAACTCAATCTTCGTACATTCTAGACCGGTGTACAACTGTAAGACACCCCAGTCACGTGAATTCTAATCTTCAACGGTATAATTTTTAATATTAGAGTCTCAGATCAACTGAATCAGAACATTTGACCACAATTCACCTGAACCTGTCTGACAGTAACTTTATATACACCCAATCAGTAAGTTGTAACATTTGTTCTCACCTATCGGACATGTCGGACTGAAAAGAGACATTGACTGTCATCGACCACAAAGCGTTCAGAGAAATCGGTTCGTTGCAAAAGTTTTAATGTAGGTACCATGATCATCATAGTACCCAAACCAATGATCATGATAGTACCAAAACCCATGACCATGATAGTACCCAAACCCATGACCATGATAGTACCCAAACACATGATCATGATAGTACCCAAACACATGATCATGATAGTACCCAAACCCATGACCATGATTGTACACAAACCCATGATCATGATAGTACACAAACCCATGATCATGATAGTACCCAAACCCATGATCATGATAGTACCCAAACCCATGATCATGATTGTACACAAACCCATGATCATGATAGTACCCAAACCCATGATCATGATAGTACCCAAACACATAATCATGATATTACCCAAACCCACAATCATGATAGTACCCAAACCCATGACCATGATTGTACACAAACCCATGATCATGATAGTACACAAACCAATGATCATGATAGTATACAAACCCATGATCATGATTGTACACAAACCCATGATCATGATAGTACACAAACCCATGATCATGATTGTACACAAACCCATGATCATGATAGTACACAAACCCATGATCATGATAGTACACAAACCCATGATCATGATAGTACCCATACCCATGACCATGATTGTACACAAACCCATGCCCATGATAGTACCGAAACCCATGATCATGATAGTATACCCAAACCCATGACCTTGATTGTACACAAACCCATGCCCATGATAGTATACCCAAACCCATGACCTTGATTGTACACAAACCCATGCCCATGATAGTATACCCAAACCCATGACCTTGATTGTACACAAACCCATGACCTTGATTGTACACAAACCCATGACCTTGATTGTACACAAACCCATGCCCATGATAGTATACCCAAACCCATGACCTTGATTGTACACAAACCCATGACCTTGATTGTACACAAACCCATGCCCATGATAGTATACCCAAACCCATGACCTTGTTTGTACACAAACCCATGCCCATGATAGTATACCCAAACCCATGACCTTGATTGTACACAAACCCATGCCCATGATAGTATAACCAAACCCATGACCTTGATTGTACACAAACCCATGCCCATGATAGTATACCCAAACCCATGACCTTGATTGTACACAAACCCATGACCTTGATTGTACACAAACCCATGCCCATGATAGTATACCCAAACCCATGACCTTGATTGTACACAAACCCATGCCCATGATAGTATACCCAAACCCATGACCTTGATTGTACACAAACCCATGCCCATGATAGTATACCCAAACCCATGACCTTGATTGTACACAAACCCATGACCTTGATTGTACACAAACCCATGCCCATGATAGTATACCCAAACCCATGACCTTGATTGTACACAAACCCATGCCCATGATAGTATACCCAAACCCATGACCTTGATTGTACACAAACCCATGCCCATGATAGTATACCCAAACCCATGACCTTGATTGTACACAAACCCATGACCTTGATTGTACACAAACCCATGACCTTGATTGTACACAAACCCATGCCCATGATAGTATACCCAAACCCATGACCTTGATTGTACACAAACCCATGACCTTGATTGTACACAAACCCATGCCCATGATAGTATACCCAAACCCATGACCTTGATTGTACACAAACCCATGACCTTGATTGTACACAAACCCATGACCATGATAGTATACCCAAACCCATGACCTTGATTGTACACAAACCCATGACCTTGATTGTACACAAACCCATGCCCATGATAGTACACAAACCCATGATCATGATTGTACACAAACCCATGACCATGATAGTATACCAAACCCATGACCTTGATTGTACACAAACCCATGCTCATGATAGTACACAAAACCATTATCATGATTGTACACAAACCCATGATCATGATAGTACACAAACCCATGATCATGATTCTACACAAACCCATGATCATGATAGTACACAAACCCATGATCATGATAGTACCCAAACCCATGATCATGATAGTACCCAAACCCATGACCATGATTGTACACAAACCCATGCCCATGATAGTACACAAACCCATGATCATGACTGTACACAAACCCATGATCATGATAGTACACAAACCCATGATCATGATTGTACACAAACCCATGATCATGATAGTACTCAAACCCATGATCATGATAGTACCCAAACCCATGACCATGATTGTACACAAACCCATGCCCATGATAGTACCCAAACCCATGATCATGATAGTACACAAACCCACGACCATGATTGTACACAAACCCATGATCATGATAGTACCAAAATCCATGATCATGATTGTACACAACCCCATGATCATGATAGTACTCAAACCCATGATCATGATAGCACCCAAACCCATGATCATGATTGTACACAAACCCATAATCATGATAGTACTCAAACCCATGATCATGATAGTGACCAACCCATGACCATGATTGTACACAAACCCATGATCATGATAGTACTCAAACCCATGATCATGATTGTACACAAACCCATTATCATGATAGTACTCAAACCCATGATCATGATTGTACACAAACCCATGATCATGATAGTACCCAAACCCATGATCATGATAGTGACCAACCCATGACCATGATTGTACACAAACCCATGATCATGATAGTACCCAAACCTATGATCATGATTGTACACAAACCCATGATCATGATAGTACTCAAACCCATGATCATGATAGTACCCAAACCCATGATCATGATTGTACACACACCCATGATCATGATAGTACTCAAACCCATGATCATGATAGTACCCAACCCCATGATCATGATAGTACCCAAACACATGATCATGATAGTACACAAACCCATGACCATGATAGTACTCAAACCCATGATCATGATAGTAGCCAAACCCATGATCATGATAGTACCCAAACACATAATCATGATATTACCCAAACCCATGATCATGATAGGGCCCAAAACCATGGCCATGATTGTACACAAACCCATGATCATGATAGTACACAAACCCATGATCATGATAGTACCCAAACCCATGACCATGATTGTACACAAACCCATGATCATGATAGTACCCAAACCCATGATCATGATAGTACACAAACCCACGACCATGATTGTACACAAACCCATGATCATGATAGTACCCAAACCCATGATCATGATAGTACCCAAACCCACGACCATGATTGTACACAAACCCATGATCATGATAATGACCAAACCCATGACCAGGATAGTACACAAACCCACCATCATGATAGTACCCAAACACATAACCATGATAGTACCCAAACCCATGACCATGATTGTACACAAACCCACCATCATGATAGTACCCAAACACATAACCATGATAGTACCCAAACCCATGACCAGGATAGTACACAAACCCGCCATCATGATAGTACCCAAACACATAACCATGATATTACCCAAACCCATGATCATGATATTACCCAAATACATGAACACGATAGTACACAAACCCATGATCATGATAGTACTCAAACCCATGATCATGATAGTACACAAACCCAAGATCATGATAGTACCCAAACCCATAATCATGATATTACCCAAACCCATGATCATGATAGTACCCAAACCCAAGGCCATGATTGTACACAAACCCATGATCATGATAGTACACAAATCCATGATCATGATAGTACCCAAACCCATGATTATAATATTACCCAAACCCATGATCATGATAGTAACCAAACACAAAATCATGATATTACCCAAACCCATGATCATGATAGTACCCAAACACATAATCATGATACTACCCAAACCCATGATCATGATAGTACCCAAACCTATGACCGTGATTGTACACAAACCCATGATCATGATAGTACCCAAACCCATGATCATGATAGTACCCAAACCCATGATCATGATATTACCCAAACCCATGATCATGATAGTACACAAACCCATGATCATGATATTACCCAAACCCATGATCATGATAGTACCCAAACCCATGATCATGATATTACCCAAACCCATGATCATGATAGTACACAAACCCAAGATCATGATAGTACACAAACCCATGATCATGATATTACCCAAACCCATGATCATGATAGTACTCAAACCCATGATCATGATAGTACCCAAACCAATGATCATGATAGTACCCAAACCCATGATCATGATAGTACCCAAACCAATGATCATGATAGTACCCAAACCCATGACCATGATAGTACCCAAACCAATGATCATGATAGTACCCAAATACATGAACACGATAGTACACAAACCCATGATCATGATAGTACTCAAACCCATGAGCATGATAGTACACAAAGCCAAGATCATGATAGTACCCGAACCCATAATCATGATATTACCCAAACCCATGATCATGATAGTACCCAAACCGAAGGCCATGATTGTACACAAACCCATGATCATGATAGTACACAAATCCAAGATCATGATAGTACACAAACCCGCGATCATGATAGTACCCAACCCCATGATCATAATACTACCCAAACCCATGATCATGATAGTACCCAAACACAAAATCATGATATTACCCAAACCCATGATCATGATAGTGCCCAAACACATAATCATGATAGTACCCAAACCCATGATCATGATAGTACCCAAACCCATGACCATGATTGTACACAAATCCATGATCATGCTAGTACCCAAACCCATGATCATGATAGTACACAAACCCAAGATCATGATAGTACAAAAACCCATGATCATGATAATACCCAAATACATGACCACGATAGTACCCAAACCCATGATCATGTTAGTACCCAAACCCATGATCATGATAGTACTCAAACCCATGTTCATGATATTACCCAAACCAATGATCATGATGGTACCCAAACCCATGATCATGATAGTACCCAAACCAATGATCATGATAGTACCCAAACTCATGATCATGATAGTACCCAAACCCATGATCATGATAGTACCCAAACACATCATCATAATAATACCCAAACCAATGATCATGATAGTACCCAAACCCATGACCATGATAGTACCCAAACACATAATCATGATAGTACCCAAATCAATGATCAGACAGTACCCAAACCCATGACCATGATAGTACCCAAACCCATGACCATGATAGTACCCTAACACATGACCATGATAGTACCCAAACCTATGATCATGATAGTACCCAAATCTATTATCATGATAGTGCCCAAACACATGACCATGATAGTACCCAAACCCATAATCGTGATAGTACCGAAACACATGATCATGATAGTACACAAACCCATGATCATGATAGTACCCAAACCCATGATCATGATAGTACCCAAACACATGATCATGATAGTACACCAACCCATGACCATGATAGTACTCAAACCCATGATCATGATAGTACCCAAACCCATGATCATGATAGTACCCAAACCCATGATCATGATAGTACCCAAACCCATGATCATGATAGTACCCAAACCCATGATCATGATAGTACCCAAACCAATGATCATGATAGTACCCAAACCCATGATCATGATAGTACCCAAACCCATGATCATGATAGTACCCAAACACATAATCATTATAGTACCCAAACCAATGATCACGATAGTACCCAAACACATAATCATTATAGTACCCAAACCCATGATCATGATAGTACCCAAACACATCATCATAATAATACCCAAACCAATGATCATGATAGTACCCAAACCCATGACCATGATAGTACCCAAACACATTATCATGATAGTACCCAAACCAATGATCAGACAGTACCCAAACCCATGACCATGATAGTACCCAAACCCATGACCATGATAGTACCCTAACACATGACCATGATAGTACCCAAACCTATGATCATGATAGTACCCAAATCTATTATCATGATAGTGCCCAAACACATGACCATGATAGTACCCAAACCCATAATCGTGATAGTACCGAAACACATGATCATGATAGTACACAAACCCATGATCATGATAGTACCCAAACCCATGATCATGATAGTACCCAAACACATGATCATGATAGTACACCAACCCATGACCATGATAGTACTCAAACCCATGATCATGATAGTACCCAAACCCATGATCATGATAGTACCCAAACCCATGATCATGATAGTACCCAAACCCATGATCATGATAGTACCCAAACCAATGATCATGATAGTACCCAAACCCATGATCATTATAGTACCCAAACCAATGATCTTGATAGTACCCAAACCCATGATCATGATAGTACCCAAACCCATGATCATGATAGTACCCAAACACATAATCATTATAGTACCCAAACCAATGATCACGATAGTACCCAAACACATAATCATTATAGTACCCAACCCCTGATCATGATAGTACCCAAAAACATAATCATTATAGTACCCAAACCAATGATCGTGATAGTACCCAAAACCAATGATCATGATAGTACCCAAACCCATGATCATTATAGTATCCAAACCAATGATCATGATAGTACCCAAACCCATGATCATGATAGTACCCAAACCCATGATCATGATAGTACCCAAACACATAATCATGATAGTACCCAAACCAATGATCATGATAGTACCCAAACTAATGATCATGATAGTACCCAAACTCATGATCATGATAGTACCCAAACCCATGATCATGATAGTACCCAAACACATCATCATAATAATACCCAAACCATGATCATGATAGTACCCAAATGACCATTATAGTACCCAAACCAATGATCACGATAGTACCCAAACACATAATCATTATAGTACCCAAACCCATGATCATGATAGTACCCAAAAACATAATCATTATAGTACCCAAACCAATGATCATGATAGTACCCAACCAATGATCATGATAGTACCCAAACCCATGATCATTATAGTACCCAAACCAATGATCATGATAGTACCCAAACCCATGATCATGATAGTACCCAAACCCATGATCATGATAGTACCCAAACCCATGAGCATGATACTACCCAAACACATAATCATTATAGTACCCAAACCAATGATCACGATAGTACCCAAACACATAATCATTATAGTACCCAAACCCATGATCATGATAGTACCCAAAAACATAATCATTATAGTACCCAAACCAATGATCATGATAGTACCCAACCAATGATCATGATAGTACCCAAACCCATGATCATTATAGTACCCAAACCAATGATCATGATAGTACCCAAACCCATGATCATGATAGTACCCAAACCCATGATCATGATAGTACCCAAACCCATGAGCATGATACTACCCAAACACATAATCATTATAGTACCCAAACCAATGATCACGATAGTACCCAAACACATAATCATTATAGTACCCAAACCCATGATCATGATAGTACCCAAAAACATAATCATTATAGTACCCAAACCAATGATCATGATAGTACCCAACCAATGATCATGATAGTACCCAAACCCATGATCATTATAGTACCCAAACCAATGATCATGATAGTACCCAAACCCATGATCATGATAGTACCCAAACCCATGATCATGATAGTACCCAAACCAATGATCATGATAGTACCCAAACCATGATCATGATAGTACCCAAACACATAATCATGATAGTACCCAAACCAATGATCATGATCGTACCCAAACCCATGACCATGATAGTACCCAGACACATGATCATGATAGTACCCAAACCTATGATCATGATAGTACCCAAACCCATGATCATGATAGTACCCAAACCCATGACCATGATAGTACCCAAACACATGATCATGATAGTACCCAAACCCATGATCATGATAGTACCCAAACCCATGACCTTGATTGTACACAAACCCATGCCCATGATAGTATACCCAAACCCATGACCATGATAGTACCCAGACACATGACCATGATAGTACCCAAACACATGATCGTGATAGTACGCAAACACATGATCATGATAGTACACAAACCCATGATCATGATTGTACACAAACCCATGATCATGATTGTACACAAACCCATGACCATGATAGTACCCAAACCCATGACCATGATAGTACCCAGACACATGACCATGATAGTACCCAAACACATGATCGTGATAGTACGCAAACACATGATCATGATAGTACACAAACCCATGATCATGATAGTACCCAAAACCATGATCATTACCCAAACCCATGATCATGATAGTACCCAAACCCATGATCATGATAGTACCCAAACCCATAATCGTGATAGTACCCAAACACATAATCATGATAGTACCCAAACCAATGATCATGATCGTACCCAAACCCATGACCATGATAGTACCCAGACACATGACCATGATAGTACCCAAACACATGATCATGATAGTACCCAAACCTATGATCATGATAGTACCCAAACCCATGACCATGATAGTACCCAAACACATGATCATGATAGTACCCAAACCCATGACCATGATAGTACCCAAACCCATGACCATGATAGTACCCAGACACATGACCATGATAGTACCCAAACACATAATCGTGATAGTACCCAAACACATGATCATGATAGTACACAAACCCATGATCATGATAGTACCCAAAACCATGATCATTACCCAAACCCATGATCATGATAGTACCCAAACCCATGATCATGATAGTACCCAAACCCATAATCGTGATAGTACCCAAACACATAATCATGATAGTACCCAAACCAATGATCATGATCGTACCCAAACCCATGACCATGATAGTACCCAGACACATGACCATGACCATGATAGTACCCAAACCTATGATCATGATAGTACCCAAACCCATGACCATGATAGTACCCAAACACATGATCATGATAGTACCCAAACCCATGACCATGATAGTACCCAAACCCATGACCATGATAGTACCCAGACACATGACCATGATAGTACCCAAACACATAATCGTGATAGTACCCAAACACATGATCATGATAGTACACAAACCCATGATCATGATAGTACCCAAAACCATGATCATTACCCAAACCCATGATCATGATAGTACCCAAACCCATGATCATGATAGTACCCAAACCCATGACCATGATAGTACACAAACACATAAGCATGATAGTACCCAAACATATGATCATGATAGTACACAAACCCACGATCATGATAGTACCCAAACCCATGACCATGATAGTACCCAAACACATAATCATGATAGTACCCAAACACATAATCATGATAGTACCCAAACCCATGATCATGATATTACCCAAACCCATGATCTTATCCAAACCCATGATCATGATATTATCCAAACCCATGATCATGATAGTGCCGAAATCCATCATCATGACAGTACCCAAACCCATGATTAAGCTACTACGTAAAGAGCACTACGCACAATATTTGAAGGTTACATCAACGCATGTTCAGGAAAACTTTAGCCGACAATATACCATTCTCTGTGACGGAGTAGCTTCATCCTGGTACCGCTTAATCAAATTGTATAAGTGCCAGCTTTCGCTTGCCTTTATAGGGATAGATCGACGCGGTGACGCGAAAATGACTTCAGTGAAACCAACCATAAAGTACCATCTGAAGTGTCTTGAAATGACGTCATCCCGGAAACTACCTACGGTGTAGTTAAGAGAACGACATAATGTATATATACTGTCTGCAAAACACATGACCATTTTTTTTTTTTTTACCTGTCCGAGTTTTCTAATTAACCTAGATTTCGAGCACAAGTAAGTGTTTGCTGCTAATATCTTTGATGGATCGAAGGGACGCTGTGTTAGTTCATCGGGATAAGTCGTGTGGGAGTAGAAGTTGAATTCGTATTTGTCATTTGTTGTATTTTCACGTCACCTAGTGGTTCAATCCATATACCACAGATGACCGTCATATTATTAGGTACGGCCCGTAACACCGTTCCACAATTAGCGGTATAGCTGATATTATCTCTGTTGCCGAGGCTCAGACTATAGCTAGACGAACGGAAAGAATTGTTGAGTGACAGTCAGTCAATCTTAATGTCCGATTATTTTCCCAAAAATCGTGGTGGATATTTTAAGGAAACTCACACAGCTTCTGACTAGGCAGTACATGTAATAGATTGTGTACAAAATAAAATATAACGTAGATAAAGGTCCACACAGCAGTGCGCCTCTATCAACGTATTAAACGTATATGGAATTCGTATCAATTTGTTAAAGTTTCTCATTAAAAACTGCCAAATGCAATTTATTCAGTTTTGGATTAGGACACATACATGTTCACGGGAATATTTGGTACATTTAATCACAATTACGCGCATTTTAGTATCTTTTAGGAAACATATTTGGTGGATTTTGTTGACGTTCGGTAATGCTACTCCATAAATTCTTACCGTTGGGAGTTGTTTGTACTGCGTTGTCTGATGACTGTAGACTACCACTGGTACCGGTACTGACTGGCGCCGCTCGTAACTGGTACTGAATCAAACACAGTACTGGCAGGTAAAACAAAACATTACATTTCTGAATCCAAAATTCAACCATGTTTTTCTGAAGATGTGCCTAACCTTCCATGCCGAGTTCTGCTATAGAGTCGTTGATTGTCAATAGCTCGCTCCTATTATATAAAATCTCATAAAACGTCTCGAACTGGTTTTTCCTTCAGGTAACGGTATCTAAATTTACACTGTTATTCATAACATGTAAATAATAAAAGCACTAGGAATATTTTCACCAGATGTAGCTTTGAGAACCATCAAAATAGACTGTAATAAATATGTAAATACCATTATTGTATGCAGGATAATCAATTTGGGGAGTTTGATATTAGCATGCTGGGGTGAGGCTGAGGAATAAACTGTAATATGGTAGTCAAATTGTGTAGCTGTATATGGACTTGTATAGATTTAGCAGGTGAACACCGTAACAATTATAGATTTTTGTTTTCAGATATTATATTTTAATATGTCTCACCATTAGTGATATAAACATACGATTACACAAAAATATACAATTACACAAAAACATACAATTACACAAAAATATCGCCGATGACACTATACATTACATAACAAATATTAAATAGATTACACAAACAGTTCTACTGATATCATCTGCGTATAGTATATTGTCTCCTGCGTAATATTTGATAGCAGGTTCTGACAGTAACACGGGCAACACTCGGGTTGGAGAGAACAAAGAGCATTCTGTCTAGATCACTGATATATTTAAAATTAGCGTACATAAGTTCAACTTTTTGGAAAAAATTGAATCATATGTCTTCATAAACAGGACACCTACATAATACATGTTCCTGGTCTTCAATCTGATCGAGACAATTAAAACAGTCTCTCTAACTCTCCAAATAAAATACATCAGCATATTCTACAAGTGTCACTCTATATATTCCCGTCGTCAAACCCTTGTTTTGAGGGCCTGTGCTCAGTGTATCGCCGCGCCGTGGGGCTCCCGGGGTTGACCTGTGGTGGTGTTGTGCACACTTCATGTCATGGTAAGAATAGGCCTCAGCTCCTCAAACCTGTGGGGTTTTCTGGTAAAGAGGAATATGACTCTGTATATACCCGTGGGTTTCTCATGTGTGAAAAGGAACAAGTCCCAAGCGTCGTGATATGATTAAAATATTGTTGAAAGCGACGTTAATTATATTCCCTCAGTCACTCAGTATATCGCTATTCATGTTGACCCTTGTCGTCGACAGTAACTTGTGTCTGTATTTCTTCAGTGCAAAGCTTGTAACAGTATGACCTTGACTACCATGTGTGTGCTTCGGATGTTGAGGAGAGATTAAACTTTTGTTGATTCTAAATAACTGACATTATTATACTTCATACCTGATTGGTTCACCCTGATTGGTCGGAACTCAGTTCACGATCTCGGGGCATGCATCGATGCATCGGAACAACTAGTAGTCAACGATTGTGAACGATTGTAACCTTAATGATCCATATATCCATATGCCCGCGTGTATGGCAAGCCGTTTCAGTATTTAATCAGTTATTTCACATATGTTGAAAAGTTTTGCACATATGTACAAAAGAATTCTACATATGTGTAAAAAACAGTTTTTAGACATATGTGCAAAAGTTTTACACATATGTTGAAAAGTTTTAGACATATGTGGAAAAGTTTTACACATATGTAAAATAAATTAACTATTTCACATATGTTGAAAAGTTTTATACATATGTTGAAAAGTTTTATACATATGTGCAAAACTTTTCCACATATGTCAAATAAAGTGTTTTTCCACATATGTGCAAAAGTTTTGTACATATGTTAAATAAATGTCAGGAGAGTTAATGGGAAGGAAATAGACTGCTCCCTGTAGTATAATCTCTCGTGAATGTTTGTTATCTAACGATCGTTTCAAAATGGCCCTGTCCCTTCGGGGTTTGTTTTTTCGTCTCTCCGACAATGTGAGAAATGTGAAACTACAGTGAGGACACGGAAGCTTATAATAATAATAATAATAACAGTACTATATTATTGTAGATTCAAGTTCCATACATGCCCATCTTCCCTAAACACACCTCTACTGTAGCTAACGCAAATCGTACAAACTGCGGTATAGCACAGGGGCTTGTTGTTGGTCAGTTATTATTTATCATATTAATATTCATATACTCTCCTCCTACTCCATCAATATGAGTAGGAGGAGAGTATGGATATTAATATCCTAATTAATAACTCACCAAAAACAAGCCCCTGTGTGCGGTAGCTATATGTGTTATAGAGTACGGTGGGTCCATGCAAACTTGAAATGAACGTAATGAAAGAGGAGAGCGGGGGAGGGATAGGAACAAAGCCTGAATTAACAACGCATTGATCTCGAATACAGGATCGAAATATGGTCGTGTAGGAGTAATCAGCTAGGTCACAGATAAACAAACACACGGGCTCAGTCTCTTATAGCTGTAACGAAAGTGCAGGTTGACAACGACCCCTTGGGATCCCCTTTAATAAATCACAGCTTCTGAATGATACGTGACTATGTGAAATCGAAAGTTACATTATGTTTATGTGTGCGGTTCACTTACCTGGTGGAATTCAACACTGTAATTTTCCTAGAATGAACTATAATAATCCGAGAGACGGACAATGCCTCGAAGTCCCGGTGAAGTTATCTCAAACGACCAGTCGGGACGGTGGAAGGGACCCTGGTGAGCTACTCGCTTCGCTGTGGATGACGTCAGTCAGGAATCCGGAAGTCGGTTTTAGTGAATATGCAGATTAGGGACAGTGAACTTTGCGGTCGTCGTATGAATTAACTAGAGGGAGTTGGAAGCTGAGATTTATCAGTTACGTCCATTATGAATTATGGTTTGTTCCTCCATAGCCATATTTATCCAGCGAAGTCCAGATAAACTAATCGGGAAGTGTTGTAATCTGACAATAAAGAGGGCGCTGGAATCTTCGACGTCTGTTTCTACCTTTATCCACAGAAGAGCGGTAGCCCTATATAAGCCGGACTCCCGCTGAAACGACAGAGACGAGCAGAAACTTCGAGGTGAGAACACGCACAAATCATTTGGGGAGAAGAAATCCAATACATTGCCGGGCCGGAGAAAGGCCGCCGCCGAATTGGAGAAGTGCCGCCGCCGAATTTGTGCCGCCGCCGGGCCGTGACCAGGCCGCCGAATATTATAACATCGTAGCATTCATTACACACACTTACATTCACATGCCCGGGCTGTGTTTACTCTGCTTCGATCTCTATCCGCCTTCAACCGCATCGCACAGTTGAACGGATATTGCGCTGGAAGTTAGAGTATAGACACTTATCGCCAATGGTTATTCTTAATCTCTACTGTACGCTAGTACAGGCTCAGCTCTGGGAATTAACTAACGGCGTTAGTGTCGATAGCATGGCCATACATTAGCCGCATCTCTCCTTGCCTTCAACCGTATCGCACAGTTGTTCAGGGATTGCGCTGTGGTTAGTGTATCTATTAAGCTATATCCGGTAGGAGATGCGAGTCTCTGTGAAGAGGACATAGCTAAACCAAATCATACACAGTTCCTACATAAACAATTATTCATGCACACATGTACTTAAACCACAACCCACGGGTTGAAATACATTCACGCTAGCACCCACAAGCTATAGGTTCGAGCCTATAGCTTGATAAATATACATCTACCCAGGCAATCGTACGATAAGCGATTATTCATTCACGCCTCCATAAGTACAGTCTCTCACCAACCTGTACACATATTGAGTAATTCACGGCTAATGATAGATTACTACTGTCTCATACAGTAGTATATAGAGGGGGAATCCTAGACCTGATGCCCATCTATTGCGGAAGACCCTGCAGTAGTATAGAGAGAGGGTTCAAGGATCAACTGACCATACAGTAGTATAGAAGGAGGGTTCCTATACTAGTTGACCATACAGTAGTATAGAAGGAGGGTGCCGATTCCAGGTGCCCATACAGTAGTATAGGGAGAGGGTTACTAGACCAGGTGCCTGCCTATCCACCGTGTGTTATTGATGTCCGATCCTATGTGGACCGTGTAGCCGTGAACTCTAGCCTTGATGATTCGTCCTTGTAGCGGGGCCGCGGAGTGAGTCGCCGTGAGCGGGGTCGCTGAAGCCTGGGGGTGTATTCCTACGAGGGGTGCCGTCTGCTGCTGTGGTGAGCCGTGCAGTTGAATAGTCCTGCGGTGTTACAGAGAGACGGGCCGGTGCCGTAGAAGCCTTTGTACTGTGATAGTACTGTCGTGCCCAGGCCGTCCGCATCCATTGACGGTTATCAACGCTTGGAGGGGCTTAGTCGTGTAAGACGAGACACGACGACGACGAGAAGTCCATACCACCCGAGGGAGGAAGACCGGGGGAAGGAAGATACACGTTGGACTTAACCACGGAGGGGCCTAGTCGTGTAAGACGAGACACGACGCAGTGTTCATCCATACGGGAGTGAACGAAGACCTGGGGAAGGAAGATAGCCGCTGGACCTTTCCACGTATACCTGGGGAAGGACGATAGACGCTGGATCCTACTGCAAAGCCCTGGGGAAGGAAGATAGAAGCTGGACCCATCCATGAGAGAACCGGTCGTGACCAGAATGTGGCTGTGACCAGGCCTGCTCGCGTTATAGCTAGGGCTATGTATATTTTGTATATATTTTCTATTGAACTTCGGTTAATGATAACTATAAGAGTACAGATAATTCATAGAGTAGGTATCTTCTTTGCAGGGATTGTACGCTACCACGATTTGAATCCTGTATACCTGCTCAAAGAATTATATGTCAGTATTGCATTAATTTGCTTTGGTTGTCATTACAGGTCTTCCTTTCCAACCTCCTTGATCCAGACAAGGTGACAGGTTGAATCGAACTCCCTCGTTGGGCAGGATCAGTGCCCGAGTGCGTTCCCAGTAGCCTGACAGTTTGTCTTGGGGACCCTGCGCACTCTGTGGGTCTGAAACATCCATTATCCCACGTTATAGAAGTAAAAACGTTTCATAACCATTTCAAAGTCAGCCTTACTGAATACCATGTTATTACTGTGGACAGACTGTTCCTTTATTTGCGAAACGATACCAGGGAGCAGTCGGTGTCTACGGCAGAAGTCGCAGCTTTTAGACATATGTGGAAAAGTTTTGCACATATGTGAAATAAATTAACTATTTCACTTATGTTGAAAAGTTTTATACATATGTGTAAAAGTTTTACACATATGTGGAAAAGTTTTAGACATATGCGTAAAAAACTTTTTTTCGACATATGTATAAAAGTTTTAGACATACATATATGTTGAAAAGTTTTGCACATATGTCAAATAAATTAACTATTCCACATATGTTGAAAACTTTTGCACATATGTCAAAAAGTTTTCAACATATTATGAAATGTCGATTCTTGACCACCATATAAATGGATAAAAGATATGTAAGATGTCGATTCTGGACCACCATATAAACGCATAAATTTCGACTTTTCATTTAACAATTTTATGTAACTCTGTGTGCATGCAAACCTTGGTATTATGATGTGTTTTGACAAACCTATTTCCGAAATACTATTCCATGACCCTTCAGGTCGGTTATTGTAAACACAATTATTTTGTGAGAATTAATTATGTAAGTTCAGATTTATACAGATAACGTAGAAACCGCTTATATAAGTATAATGATTTAACCTTGGCTTTGACGGCTGAATTATGTAATGAGACAGATTTGTGATCTGTCTGTCATAATTGTACCGAAGTGTAAGAACATCTATGTCGGGTTAAATTGACATTGTAAACGTCTAGTATTGTATATAACGGAATGAACGGCACATTATAGTCAGACTAGTAACACCAGGTCTCCCTGATGGCAGTACCATCAGGTCTTACAGAGGCTCATGCTTCCGATAATAGTTATTGCTATCTCCAGTTCCGAAAAATGACTTTTTACAGAATAGTCTGCCTACCAAATGATGCCGGTCATTCCTAAGTTAGGTGGAATGAATTTACAATAAATCGGGTTAATATTCAACAGACGTTTTCGTTGTATCCTCTCTCATTTAAAGAGTTTGTCAGTAGAACATGATTAGCCGGTTGACGGCCATGGAAGCCGGGAAGCCGATGACGGCATAAGTAGGTCGAGGTGACGTCATGAATAGGTCGAAGTCGCGCGGTGTTCGTCTATCGAGAGTGTCACGAACATAGCCCAAGGGGTTGTAGGTCAGGGTCTGTTCACCGGATCGCGACAATAGCCCGAGGTGTTTGCGGTGTTTTATGTCCGCTCAGCGGACCGTGTCTATAGCTTTTTTGCGGTATGGTCTATTTATGGAGCCATACTTATAGCCCGAAGGTGCGGTGTTCATCGTCTATATATAGACCTATAACCCGGAGGTGCGGTGTTCACCGAACCATGACTATAGCGTGTGAAGTGTTCGCGGTGTTCTATATCCGTTCAGCGGTCCGTGTCTATAATTAGCGATGGAGCGTGACTAATGAAAGCCCGCGGCTAATTCGGGAAGTTTGCGTATAGAACACGGTGATTACGTTCCGCACCACTCGACGTCTCATCTTACACATCTGGTAATCAATCAAACTAAGAATATACTCTTAGTCTATAGTTAGAAATATATATATATAAGGACAATTCTGAAACAGGGAAGCCGGGAAGCCGATGAAGTAGATCGGTGGAGCGTGACTAATGAAAGCAGGCGGCGTTCCATATCTGTTCAGCGGACCGTGTCTATAGCCGGAGGACATATATGGCATTGTTTGACTCTATTATAAAACGACACTACGTCTCGCACGAATGATTTTAATTATTACTGTCACTCATCTTCCACACTGTTGATAAATTCCTCGCGGTGTTCTCGAATCATCTATTGCCCTATCGGTGGAGCGTGACTAATGAAAGCAGGCGGCGTTCCATATCTGTTCAGCGGACCGTGTCTATAGCCGGAGGACATATATGGCATTGTTTGAGTCTATTATAAAACGACACTACGTCTCGCACGAATGATTTTAATTATTACTGTCACTCATCTTCCACACTGGTGATAAATTCCTCGCGGTGTTCTCGAATCATCTATTTACCCTTTGAAGGTGACATCAGCTCTATTTTTAGACTCAACTAATGGTATATTTAAGGAGCTTGATAACACCTTTCTCTTAATATAAAATAGCTTGTGACAACGTCGAAAAGACATACGTACATTAAGAGGATGAACTGAGGACTACCTTCAAACGATTATTATGGATAAGCTTTTCAGCACATTTGGTTTTCCTCATAGGTTAAGAGCCTATTGCTAAACTTATACTATGTGAAGTTTTTCCTTACATGGGTAGAGGACATTTCCTTATTTACATAGGTAGAGTATCCAAACGGACATCCTCCGCGGCTTATCCGTAAAGTTAATTCAATTTAAGGTGAACCGCTTTGTTGACTAAGATCTCTCACTCACCGGAACCGTGAAAAAGAGTTCAGTGGGGATACCAATTTCGACACACCCCTGACGTCATAGCGAAGTCAGCCAACTAGGAGCGCGATTTATAACCTTATGATGCTTTTGATACTCAGTCATACAAGACGACGAATGATTTATAACATATCTAGGTGACATACCATACTAGTCCTCCAGATATTCACATCATTATTATCAAGCGGACGATATATATATATGTAATCATGATCAGGACGTGTATGGCACCATTCTCAATGCGACCTAAGCAGTCAAGCGAATTACGACTAGATATATATTACAAAGGTATGTAAGGTATAATGAGTGTTACAAGGATACACTTTGTCACGCACGAGTGGTTGTAGCCCGAGGGCAACTGCGGCGATGTTTGATATATACTTCGTCACGCACGATTGGTTGGTTCACTGAGACGACTATGTTTTCCCGTAAACTTCATTAAGATATACTCGATAAATAGACAGAATCCGTAATTATACGCCTAAAGCCTAGAAATTTCGTTTCAGACCAAAACAATTTTTCGATTTTTTTTTTTTTTTTTTTTTTTTGGACTTTGCCGATTTTCGTCGAATTTTCCATAAATTACCCATGGCGATATCTCGGGAACTAAGAATGATAGCGACTCGCGGCTTACGGCGTCGTATTCCTCTCGTATAGATGCGCGATAAATGTCCTAATACAATTCTATCGCCTGACGGTAACTTTCGCCGCAATTAGACGATAATGGGTGTCACGTGATTCGGCGATTTCTCGAGAAATAAGCGACATACGGACTCACGGTTTGCGGCGTTGTATTCCTCGTGTAGGGGTCTACCGTAAAGCTGCTATACGAATTTATCGTATCTCCGTAAGTTTCGCCTCTATTCGGCGTAGAAATACGCTCCGTTTACTTACTTAACCGGACATGGAATACGTCCACGCGAAAATTAGGTCGACCGAAAGTAACGTCGATAAAATAGGAAAGTCTTCATAAATGCGGCCATTTGACAGTCATACGTCATTATTACCTCAATATTTCATATATAAGGACGATTAGCCTTAACATATCATACTGTCGCTACTATTCGAACGCGTCACCGATAGCACGATGGAAGAGGTCCACCGACAAGCAATTCGCGAAAATCTTTTGATTCTCATCAAAAAGATAACATGTGTGTCCGCAATATGTGATTCGCTAAGGCGAAATGCGATATTAACGATGGAAATGTACGAAGACATTATGGCTGAGAAGACAACGAGTAGTTGAGTGCGGCATTTGTTGAACTTGATACCTAAACGAGGTCCGAAGGCCTTTTATGCGTTTGTGGAAGCTCTACAGGAGACTGGCAACATTACATTAGCCCAACTGCTACAGCCTGAACTTAAGAAGACTTCTATCGTTGATGTTGGATACATCTTCATGACTGGGTTCCATTTGGGGTACAATATCTTCGTCAATGTGGGAACCTCTAAAGGGCACGCCTGCATAGATATTACCGAGAGTATAGATGTAGCCGACTCCGACCCTTTGCCCCATATAAAGACAATACGTTTATCGCGGGAAGGTTGGATGAAGTTGACGGACTATATCGTTACGATCGACGACCTGATAGTGAAACGCGTAGACAATGCCGAACCTTTGCCGTTGTCAGAAGACGTGTACTTGAGTTACAGCTTCTACCGAGGACAGGATAAAATTCATGTTCGTCGCTGGAAGACGGATGAGAATAGGCGCAACAAAATTCATCCAACAAAAGACGGACAGACTTTGGACCTGACTATGTGGTCAAATTTGAAAAACTGTGTAGAGGACGTTGAGAAAGCCTTGAACGTTATCCGTTACGCGAGCGAATATATGATAGACGCTGAGACGAGGTCACGACAATGGAGAGTGAACGAGTACCAGTGAAATGATTGTATATATTTTTATGTTCATCGACTCGTAAGAGGACGATACATGCAAAGAACATGAAACCATATACTTGGAAAATCTGTGACATTGCTTGAAAAAGGAACAATTCGCATTTATACTTCGTGGATAAATAAAAAATGTCAAAGTATGTCATTGCCTTGTCTTTTTATGTACTCTTTTATGAGGAGGAGGAGGAGGGTTTGTGTGTGTGTGTGTGTGGTGGTGGAGGAGGAGGAGGAATTATATGACTGGTATAAAATAGAGACAAGACAATACGAAGATTACTGAATAATCGCTTTATTCATCAACTCACTGTACAAATAATGAGCGAAAACTGCTTATATAAAATACATCTCCATTGCGGGTAGCATTTCGACATCTAGCCTTTCATTCAATGTTTATGTGCGAATATTTCCACTAGGGTCTTTATTCGGAGTCCTCGCTATCACCGTCATCAATCAACTTATCGAATAAGCATTTCCGCATCTTAATCGTCTGTCTGAGTGCTTCCTCGTAGTCTATGTCGTATATCGTTTGCAGACGCCTCGTTGTTTTCAAGATCTCGTTATGAATATAATCGGTTTGTAGCTTTTGCATGTTCACGAGGAGATTGCAGTATTTTTGACGTAAAGTCTTCATCATCGTTGGACTATAATCCTCCATAGCATTTGCACCAGACTCATCCTCGTCGTAACCTTGGCTTGTATATCGCTGTTTTCTCTCGTCAATGTCAACCCTACAATCTCTCGCGATAGGTTTACCGAACATGTTTTTCCATACGTTATATTTAACCCGTTTCCGCAAGTGGGTAGGTAGATCTATTTCCCCAGAATGGTTGAGTTCGTCATCTGAAAGGTATTTTCTCTTTCGTCGTTCCATTTCATTCCCGCTTCTATGGATCATCGGCGTCTGCTGGGACTCGTCACCGTTTTCATTCCGTTTGAACCACGGTGGATCCGTCTTCGTATATAATCCCTCTCCCACTTGTTATTCCTCTTAGCGGAACATATCGGATCGTGAGATGGTATGCGTTGAATTTGAGTTGATGGATTAGGAATTGAGGCTGTACGAGGTGGCAGTTCTTCTTCTTTCACGAGTTCCTCATCGCCTGATATTACATTGGTAGACAGTCTGCCATTTTCCGCTGTATGGGGTTTTAAATCGATGAACAGATATCCGTACAGACGAGATGTGACTTCGCGAAATTTTGCCATGAAATGTGTCGTATCCCGAGGAAAGATCCGTCTCCCGAACGTGCTAATTTGCTGTCTATCAATAGGATTATTGAATAGAGCGAAATACTGGCAGTTCAGCGTGATATCTCGAGATGTCTTGCCTCGAGGGAAGAGATTCTGAGTCAGATAAATTACGGACAAATTTCTGTGATGCGACCCTTTGGTGAATAGGTCGGCAACTTTTTCTTCGCGCTTTACCTCACCCATCAAATCGTCCAGAACAATAACGTTGGTTTGGCCGGGGTCGAAGTAATACTCTTCGTCTATGTCATGGGGTATGCCGGGGAGGAAGTTTACATTTTTCAGACTTGTAGATTCATAGGCTGACTGCCATTGACTGTAACACCATACGATGCGTGTTGGAGAGGGATGGATATTAGCAGATTCCAAAAATTTCATCACCCATGATGTCTTTCCACAACCAGTCGGGCCGCTGACGATCATAGTAAATGGATATTGTGATGCTCTTGAAAGAGCCATAGATGAAGTCTCGAGAGTACGTTTATACGGATGTTCTGCTTTTATCGGTTGAGTCTCCTGTTGGTGTATAAGTTGATGTCTCATCAGGTTATCTGGACGCGAGAATGTTTTCTGACACACCGTACACTTGTTTGTCATGTTGACGCTTCTCTGCCAAACCGTAGATTAATTCTAATATCACTTCTCCCTATACTTTATACAATAAGGTATATGCTCTTCCTCCTCCTCCTCCTCCTCCTCTTCCTCCTCCTCCTCCTCCTCCTCTTTTTCTTCCTCTTCCTCCTCCTCCTCCTCCTGCTCCTCCTCCTCCTCTTCCTCCTCTTTCCACGTTCCCTTTACTGGCGCTTGCACGCTTACTTTGTGACGCTGTCTACGGAGTTCTGCTTTAGCCTGCTCTACAACTCGCTGTGCCGGTGAAATTAGTTCAACTGTCATTTCTCTTGTACGTAATTTGTTAGTCGAGTTCACCGTACTGTTGCCTTGTGCAATATTAAGAGAGTTTGGAGGTGAATGCACTCTCTGTCCCCCAATCACACAAATTTCCTCCTTTAGGTGAGCCCTACTCTGGTCTCGATAAAATTTTATCCACATATCTACATAGTCAAGATTGTCTCCTGCCGACATGATGCGTTCAACGGTTTCTAATGCAAAAATTTCTCTCATAGAGTTATGATATAGGTAAAACAACATAGTCACGCTCCATCGCTACTTATAGACACGGACCGCTGAACGGATATAGAACACCGCGAACATTTCACACGCTATAGTCACGGTTCGATGAACACCGCACCTCCGGGTTATAGGTCCATATGTAGACGATGAACACCGCACCTTCGGGCTATAAGTATGGCTCCATAAATAGACCATACCGCAAAAAAAGCTATAGACACGGTCCGCTGAGCGGACATAAAACACCGCAAACACCTCGGGCTATTGTCGCGGTCCGGTGAACAGACCTTGACCTACAACCCTTTGGGCTATGTTCGTGACACTATCGATAGACGAACACCGCGCGACTTCGACCTATTCATGACGTCACCTCAACCTACTTATGACGTCATTGGCTTCCCGGCTTCCCTGGCCGTCAACCGGCTAATCATGTTCTACTTTTGTCAAGACTTCGAGAAATCTCAGAAGCCGGACCTTGGAATCTATTATTGTTCAGGTTTTATAAAAACGATCCCTGTGTCTTGAGACGACTTCGCGTTACAACATCTTAAAGATCACACGCGCACAAGCCCTGTCGTCTTAAAGACCTCAAATTTCATAATGGCGAGCGTTGCTTTCGGATAAAGACAACTGTCTTTTGGATACAACTACAAGATCTTGAGAAAACAGATTTAGACGATCGACGAGGACATTGAGAGTACTCATTTTTGGAGCCAGTAAAAGTGCAGGAGCTCCAGGCCATTGCTCAAGGCATCACGAAATTTGTGGACAATCTGCGAACTGATATTCAGGCCAAGGACAATCGTCAATTACAAAGAGAACAGGTAAAGGACCTTCCTTCCTTTTTGAACCTACTGCGGTATTGCAGACGGTAATTAAGTCACCCAGACGAGGACGGTGACTGACGAAAGCATTTGGTGCCCTTGTTTTTTTGATCATTGTGAAATGTACGACCCTGTTCAACGCCTCCTCGAACTGGCTTGTAATTCTGACCAGACGGTAATTAAGTCACCCAGACGGGGACGGTGACTGACGAAAACATTTGGTGCCCTTGTTTTTTTTATCATTGTGAAATGTACGACCCTGTTCAACGCCTCCTCGAACTGCCTTTTAATTCTGACCGAAAGGAATTCCAAATTGCTGTCCACAACTGCCGTGAGTAATGTCCATCTCAGTGATAAAATTTCGACCCAAACACCGTTCATCCAATAACAGCGACATGTTTCTCCTCTTCCTTGGTGACGTGACAGCGTGTGCCAGAAACCTCTGGAACGAGTCCATTCCGTGGAACAATATCTACAGGTACAGTTTGATTCGTTTCATTTAACAGAGCCTTGTAAATGGCCGTAGTGATTAAAAAAATAACTGTGTTGTGATATATTCTCTGCCTGGGCTTCCCTGAACTTTCTATCTGACGTTGAGAAGTTCCCAATGATTGACAATAGTGCGTGTGATGAACAGTGTGTACTTTACAGAACTGGGTCATGCCTAACGAACTCTAAGACATTGTGTTCTTGTAACTTTCTTGGAACATTCTGGACTGAATCCTCAGACAGGTTGGTAAGCATGTATTGAACGCGAGGTTTAACCCTTAACTTTCTCTCTCTCCCTTGAACGATCATGTTATATGTGCCATAATCATGCCTTATATGAATTGTTGACATCTCTCGTATATTGTGCATGTTTTGTTGATTGTTGATAATACTGCATGCCCCAGTGAAGTTGATGAATCAATGGTGAAGCTGGTAGATTGCATGAATTCCTTTGTGACTGATAAATTTAGTGATTTGCAGATTGATAAATCTAGGCTTTGACCTTTGGACGATAATATTGTGACGTGGTTCCACAATGATTTTTTTTTTAATTAGGACGTTTATCGCGATTAGTTGCCATAATAGTGTAAGCTGGTAAGCTAAAATACTTAACGCAATATTGGCTAAATGGAACTAAAATTATCGCGTACATGATTGACAGGTCCTAAGATACACTGAGTACATGTACGTACTAGTGGTTTGAAGCATATAAATACTTAGTAGATGCTATGGAAGCATGTTCGTGTTGGTTGACGAACCTTCATAATCCCCGATTCGGCTATGAGAGCCTGGATATCGTGAATATTTGTGGTTATTTGTTTATTTTGGATCCTCAGATATAAGTCTAAGATGTTGGATGACAAATATTGTAAATATTTTGTCCAAGTCAATCATAAATTTCTAGCTTTCATAATGAGTAACATGTAAGGTCCAAATGTTAACCTTTGCGGATGGGGTACCGTATATTAAATCAGCACAGTCGATGCTAGAGAAATCCGAGACTTGGTGACAGTTATGGAAGACTGTTTGAGACATAACCACAGAATAATTGTCTGTGGTAAATATTTTTGTTGCAACAATATTGAGATGCCATGTAGTGGTATGAATTGAATAATGCGCTTTGCTATTTTGTGCAGAATACTTTTGTCATTACTGATTGAGTTCCCCCGTGTGAATCCTTTCTCTGACATCATAGTTTTTCTTGCAATGAAATGGTATGTTAGTTCTGTTTTGGAATAGGTATGTTCTTATTGGTGTAGGCTGGAACGTAGAGTCTGATACTCTATAATCTGAAGAATTCGCATTTCTTGCAGATAGGATTCAAATGCCTAACATTGCCACTCGCAACCACTTGAACGTTTCCAGGATTATTGCTCGTTTGAATGCCACTTCTTGACAGGCATTGAATATGACAATTGATGTGTCGGCACGTGACATTTTGACGTGTATTTCTTTCACCATGGTTTTGCTTGTACCCTTATCGCGCTTTTGTATATCTTTTGCATATGTTGTAATCTGTATAGCTATTGTTCACAAATTTTGTTTCACTCGGTGACATTGTAATGCATGACCTGTAACTAGACAGTGCTCTGGAGACTGTTCTACGTGACTATGTTTTTCCAACTTTGTATACTCCTTTGTAATGTTTCTGTTTTTGCTTTTTCTTTCTTCTGTCACTCTTGCCAGTGGGTGTGCGTTTTCTGGCCGGAAACGTACTCTCACTTGAGGTCAAGTTATGGTGTATTAGTGGCTGTTGAACTGATCATTCGCGCAGGTTCTAGCACCATTTCTTGTCTTCTTATTATTGTATTTTTCTTTTGCTTATTTCTTGTTTCACTGTTCTGACATTTTCATGTATTCCTCTGCTGTTCCATATATATTTTGTTTTGATTTTCATGAACATGTAATGTGTTGATAAACTATTTTGGATTTGAAGCTGATGTATGAATTTTCCAGCAATTGTTTTGATATTGTGTTTTGAGCACATTGTTATGACATGTCCACACTTGTCAGTGACTGGCACGTGTCTCACATACCTAGAATACTTTCATTGAACTGATAGTAAATATGGCCTTATGACTTTACGCAATGAATATGGACTACGGTAATTGAATAAATTGTTTCCGGTATTCGACCGATATTTCTGATAACGACCTTGGCTATTCATAATGGACTATTCTTTGACATTTTGTTATTGTTCTTGCTGCCTTATGCATTTTGCGTTTATACTTTGAGATGAATAAACGATCTTCGTTCGTATTTTTCATCTTCCATTGTCGGATGATATGTGAAATGTCGATTCTTGACCACCATATAAATGGATAAAAGATATGTAAGATGTCGATTCTGGATCACCATATAAACGCATAAATTTCGACTTTTCATTTAACAATTTTATGTAACTCTGTGCATGCAAACCTTGGTATTATGATGTGTTTTGACAAACCTATTTCCGAAATACTATTCCATGACCCTTCAGCTCGGTTATTGTAAACACAATTATTTGTGAGAATTAATTATGTAAGTTCAGATTTATACAGATAACGTAGAAACCGCTTATATAAGTATAATGATTTAACCTTGGTTTTGACGGCTGAATTATGTAATGAGACAGATTTGTGATCTGTCTGTCATAATTGTACCGAAGTGTAAGGACATCTATGTCGGGTTAAATTGACATTGTAAACGTCTAGTATTGTATATAACGGAATGAACGGCACCTTATAGTCAGACTAGTAACACCAGGTCTCCCTGATGGCAGTACCATCAGGTCTTACAGAGACTCATGCTTCCGATAATAGTTATTGCTATCTCCAGTTCCGAAAAATGACTGTTTACAGAATAGTCTGCCTACCAAATGATGCCGGTCATTCCTAAGTTAGGTGGAATGAATTTACAATAAATCGGCTTAATATTCAACAGACGTTTTCGTTGTATCCTCTCTCATTTAAAGAGTTTGTCAAGACTTCGAGAAATCTCAGAAGCCGGACCTTGGAATCTATTATTGTTCAGGTTTTATGAAGACGATCCCTGTGTCTTGAGACGACTTCCCATTACAACATCTTAAAGATCACACGCGCACAAGCCCTGTCGTCTTAGAGACCTCAAATTTCATAATATGTATAAAACTTTTACACATATGTGGAAAAAATCCGCACTTTTAGACATATGTTGAAAAGTTTTACACATATGTTGAAAACTTTTTGACATATGTGCAAAAGTTTTCAACATATGTGGAATAACCGATTAAATACTGAAACGGCTTGCCATACGCGTGTGGTGGTGTAAACACCAAATGTTTACTAGCCGTATCTGTGATTAAAATTTTGCGGCTTTTGGGACGAAGATTTTTTATTTATTTTTTCCCCTTCTCAATAAGCCAATGAGCCGATTTTATCTGATCTAACCGTGGTTTGGTTTGGTTTGGTCTGGTTTGATTGGGCACTCCATCGTAGTAGAATGAGCACTGGTAACACAGATTATATCGTGTAACCCGTTCACCTTTACTACCTTACACATGCTCCCTCGCACTGACGGTGCACAGCCACTTGTAATAAACAACATGTTCTCCGTCATATATCCTTAACAGTGGCGTCGGAACCGGGGGGGGGGGGGCGGGCCTCCCCACTTTTGATTTAGGGGGGGCCCGAATATCTTTGGGCCCCCCACTTTTCGGCATTTCTAAGTGAGCATGTCCCCACATAAAAATTACGGATAGAGTGCCAGGACGTGTATGGTGTGTTATAGGCCTGTTTTGTTTGTGTTCAATCAGGAATTCAAATGGAGTCGGGCATATTCTTTAATATCGATGCGTGTTTATGCGAAACAAACGTGAAAAAAGAACCATAAATCTATATACATTTGTGTTCAGATTTATTTCCGGTAAAACGCATCTTCGGCAACCTGAAACCCCAGAGCTTCCGGGGCCTAGGCCTGCGTTCCTTCGACCCTCACCTGTCAGGCTGCGAAGATCGCTTATTTTAGCTTTGTTTAAATGAATCGGTAGATACTTCATTTAGGAGGCTATTGTCTGAGTCTTTGTGCAGCTGATACATTGTTGCAGGTATGAGGTCCGAGGTTTTCAATATCGATACGTGCTTATAATTGCGAGAAAATCGTGAAAATAGAACCATAAATCTGCATACGTTATGTTCGAATTTATTTCCGGGAAAACGCTTAGAACGCATCTCCGAAGATCTGGGACTTCGGAGCTTCCGGGGCCTAGGTGGCCCCTGGACCCTCGCCTGTTTGGCTGTCAGGATTTCCTTGTTTTATCTTTGTGTGAATGAATCGTATCGGTAGGCATATTGGTTTCCCTTCCAAGAAATAAAAGTCATCGTTTTGTATGTTTTAAATATAATTAGAAAATCAAATGGATGCAAGCATGAGGTCCGAGGTTTTCAATATCGATGCGTGCTTATAATTGCGAAAAAATCGTGAAAATAGACCATAAATCTGCGTGCAGTATGATCAGTTTTATTGCCGGGAAAACGCTCAGAACGCATCTCCGGCGATCTAGGACCCCGGAGCTTCCGGGTCCTAGGCGGCCCCTGGACCCTCACCTGTTTGACTGTGAGGATTTCCTTGTTTTCTCTTTGTGTGAATGAATCGTATCGGTAGGCATACTGGTTTCCCTTCCAAGAAATAAAAGTCATCTTTTTGTATGTTTTAAATATAATTAGAAAATCAAATGAATGCAAGCATGAGATGCGAGGTTTTCAATATCGATGCGTGCTTTTAATTGCAAAAAAAATCGTGAAAATAGAACCATAAATCTGCATGCAGTATGATCAGTTTTATTGCCGGGAAAACGCTCAGAACGCATCTCCGGCGATCTAGGACCCCGGAGCTTCCGGGGCCTAGGCGGCCCGTGGACCCTCGCCTGTTACCTCTGTATCCATATATCTAACATTGACGAAAAACACCAGTCTTTCCTCTGTTTTCTTTAACCATCTATGGATTGTACCCCGGTGTTTCCGCACGTGTTCATATATACACCAGTAACTTATTTCACACCGTATTTTCCTTTATTTCCCGCATTGAAATATCCCAATATTTCCCCTCATTGTGCCTATCCACTGAAGTTCATTTAATCTAATACCATAGTAATTACACCCAGTATTCCCCCTTATTTTCCTCGATAAAATAACCCAGTATTTTCTCTCGTTGTGCCTGTTCGCCCAAGATCATAGAGAACATATGCACCAATATTTCCCCTCGTGTTCCTCACGGCAATGAAATATTCCAGGATTTCTCCTCGCTGTGACTATATACTCGCCACGTTCAACTTTATCAAGTGCATTTAACTCAAGGTGTTAAATCTGTCGCCGGTGAAAGAGATGACGTCATAGTTTTATATTGCGGTTTAGTCGTAGAATTTTGAGTTGTGGAAATGCTGTTTGCACGACAAAAGATCACCGAAACTCATCGTTGTAACATCGAAAATACTAAATCTGTACTTTTCTGAAGAATATTTTGGCACACCATTTATTCCGCAGAGCATAATCAGTATAAAACTAACTCATCAAGCAAAATGTGCTCGAAAACCAAAACCAAACGGCTTTATTTCACTCATTTCCCGATTTCTGCTTCCATGCTCGCACCAAGGTCATGTGACTCGAGAGCGCAGTACCGAGCTCCGACTAATTATCAAAAAGTACCACGAACAATAATTGAAGTAGAGGCAACCGACACTTCGTGGCCTGGTGTAATGTGTAATCACATCACCTGGGTGTAAACGGAAAGGATGTCTAACTTCAAATGGATAAGAACCCAAGATGTCCACGTACATACTTATCTAACAAAAACTGCCAAAAACGTGTATAAATATACCGGTATGTGAATATTTATGGTCTCAAAATATCTGTGTTCTGTTCTTTGTCAGTCCCGACACTCACACATCAGATATAACAGCTCTGCTCAGTCCCGACATTCACACATATGAATATAGCCGCTCTGCTCACACATGACATTCACACCTCTGAGTAGGCTCAGGTGCTCAATTGACTCTTAACCTGCATTTAGAAAGACCAGATGGACAGATTATGCTGTAAAATTCAAACCACGCTCATTTGAAGTCATGTATGTGTTGCAAAATATAATTTTCTAATGCATACTGTGATTTCAGAATTTTATCGTTTGTATATCAAAAGATATCAGCAAAAAAAACTTTTTTACACGTAGATAAATGAAAGGATCGCGACCTCTCATTTAGTACGTGTAAAAGCTAAAAGAAAAGATCCTGACCACGCATACAGTACGTGTATGAGCTAAAAGAAAGGACCATGATCTACAGTACATGTATAAGCTAAAAGAAAGCACCATGGCCTCGCATACAGTACGTGTATAAGCTAAACGTAAGGACCATGACCTCGGATACAGTACGTGTATGAGCTAAAAGAAAGGATCATGACCTCGCATACAGTACGTGTTTAAGCTAAAGTGTTTATCTTGCTATACTGGTCCAAGGTTATACATGCATGCAATAAACCTCAGCTAATTTCATCCTATACATCAGACCGTGATAATTGAATTGAAAGTCCACTTTGTCGCTGAACACCATTCACGCGCAAATGCATTACAATCAGGTCCGTGTAACCTTGCACAGTTCAATTTTCGTTTTTTTTTTTGTTTTTTTTTTTGTTTTTTTTGATTTCTCAGAATCAAAAATTGAAATTTGACCGTCAATTTTCCATTTTTTTTTTTTTTTCGTTTCTCAAAATCAAAAGTTGAAATTTAACAGTCAATTTTTAATTTTCGTTTTACTTAGCGCAAAATTGAAAATCAAATATTGAAAATTGCCCCGAGTTGTCTGTTTTTCGTTTTTTTTTAATTTAACTTAGACGTACCAATGTTAACTCTCCACGCACAAGGGTTATATGGCGTCACTTACGGTACGAGGAGTAGAATAGAAAACGCAAATTGCGTCGTATAGGAGGTGTGGAGCGATGGAGACAAGTGTGTTTCACTAAACGAGATGCCTGGAGCCTGGCATTCCCACTAGGGTAGTATATATGCTCACGAAGCTGCCGGCCCACCAGACAGGTCAGGACAAGTGACATCCCGCTGTTCTCAATGATTATTGGCACTGGGACTTTAGCCAATCAGGAGATAGTCTTGGATTTTCCCAGTTCTAAAAATAGATGTTTAAGGCGCGTTTGAGCGAGCAGCATTCGTGCACATACCCTCTATTGGTTATTGTTTAAAAATATTTACTCATAAAGATACCAACAAAACATGTAATACCAATAAAAAATAAAGCATCGCGCTGATGGGCTGCGAGAGAAGCACACAACCGCCACGATTGACATCGGACGTCTGAATGCTTCAACGCTTCAACGCCACTATTTTAGGACCTGGGGCGTTGGAGCCTTCAAACGCCCGTCAAAGCTAGCATCAAAAACGCTTCAACGTTTTATGTGCGGGTGTCAAACGCTTCAACGCTTCGACGCCGGGGGTCAAAAACGTTTCAAAACTTTACACACACGTACACACACACATACATCCACCCAAAGGAAAGTTCTTTTGGGGTTATGATTAGGGTAACCACGTATTTATTATACCACTTTAGTGGGAATGCAAGACTCCAGGAATCTCGTTTACTGAAACTCTCCTGTGTCTCAACTCCGTTGTTCTCCGTATCATGCTTCATACCTGATGCACATGCCTACTATTATGCTCTAGTGCGAATGACTGACTCCAGGGATCTCGTTTTTAGTGTATGGAAACTCCCATGTCTTCACCCCACTGGTTTTCCGTATTACGCTCAACATCTGCCTATACGACCCGATTTGCGCTTTCAATACTCCTACGCGAAACCGAAGTGACATCATAACCCTTGCGCACGTGAACTTAACCTTGTTACGTCAAAGTTAAAATAAAATAAAAAACGAAAAACAGACAAGTCGAGACAATTTTTAATATTTGATTTTCATTTTTGCACGAAGTAAAACGAAAAATGAAGTCCAAAACTGACGGTCAAATTTCAATTTTTGATTTTAAGAAACCGAAAACGAAAAACGAAAATTGAAAATGGATGGTCGAATTTCAGTCTTTGATTTTGAGAAACCAGGAACGAAAATTGAGTCATACCAGAAAGCATTGATTACGAAGCTAGTCTTGTGATATGTCATGTTGTCGTTGTTTCTTGTTTGATAATGAGAATAGTTTGAATATCTCGAAATTAGCCAATCCTAGCGAGCTATATAATTCCGGCTGTTTTGATGGAGACATATCCCTTTCCTCCTTTTTCGATTGTTTGATAGTTATTCAACAGAAAATTTGAGAATATTTCTTGACGAAATAAGATCTATTGTACAAAAAGTAACACAAACGCGTGAATTCAATCGTCATTTTATTAAAATATCGATTAGTTTTGCATACTTTTACGAAGATCAGATTGATGTCAACATATAGGTTACACTATAACATTACTAGTTATTAGTTTTAGTTACCTTTGTAAGAAGAACTGTTCCGTGTATATATCGTAATATTGTGTGGGGCATATCCTTTAGACATAATGTCAGTTTTCAAGATGTATTTGGAGGGTAGTACAACTTAGTGTGGTCGATAGGATGACCGATGTCTGATCTATGTATGTATGTCTAAGAAATCTAACCACACAGAAACATAGATAAAAAGAGGCGAACAGAATTATCTTTCGAAACAATGCTCATTGTACCTGCATGTCTCCCGAAATGATTATATTTGTACATATTTCTTTCAGTGTAATTTTGTCTACCTTTCCCGAAACCAAGCGTGGGATATTCTCCATAACTATAAATTTACCTGGCATCAAACCACGCCCGTCCGGAGCGAGTTCCGGCTGAAACACCTGATTTGCAAATGCCCAGATCTCATTCGCGTTCAAACTACAGTCGGGGTATGGCACTACTCAGGCACATATCTCCTCGGAAAGCCTCACATCGGGAACACCGACAACAAAGACTTCATCCACACTGTGATTCTCTTTCAGTCGTGCTTCAACTGTCGCGGGGTATATCTTCACTGTTCCTCTTTTGATCATATCTGTCTTCCTTCCGTCGATAGTAAGATACCCATCTTCTCTTAGAGTCTCCAAGCCCGCAGTGTGAAACCATTCCTTGCGGTCCGGTGCGGGCTCGGACATTCCCACGTTCCTAAAATATTCCCGACAAGTATAGCGGCTCCGTAAGCAAATTTCCCCGACAGTACCGAAAGGTACCACGTGGTTTTGTTCGTCAACAATTTTCACTTCGATCCCTTCGCTAGGGAAACCTCCCAGTCGTTCTTCATTCATCTGTAGTAACTGTTGACGTGTAGCCATGAAATAACTGATAACTTCTGTCATACCATACACAAAAATAGGCTCTTCGCAAAGTTTGCATAGATCATCCAACCTTTTCCTACCCATCATCTGTCCTCCGGTGAACGCGTACTTCAAGTTTGGCATCCTATCACGATTGCGCTCATATTTAAGTAAATCAAACAGCAGATAAGGCATGACGGTGGCTGCAGTGGCATTTTCTTCTCGAAGTACATCCAGAATGAACTCATTATGTTGTGGTGTAGCCGTTATATGACTTCCAGTACATGTATAAGTACTAAAAACGCTTCAAAACTTTACACACACGTACACACACACACATACATCCACCCAAAGGAAAGTTCTTTTGGGGTTATGATTAGGGTGACCACGTATTTATTATACCACTTTAGTGGGAATGCAAGACTCCAGGAATCTCGTTTACTGAAACTCTCCTGTGTCTCAACTCCGTTGTCCTCCGTATCATGCTTCATACCTGATGCACATGCCTACTATTATGCTCTAGTGCGAATGACTGGCTCCAGGGATCTCGTATATAGTGTATGGAAACTCCCATGTCTTCACCCCACTGGTTTTCCGTATTACGCTCAACATCTGCCTATACGACCCGATTTGCGCTCTCAATACTCCTACGCGGAACCGAAGTGACATCATAACCCTTGCGCATGTGAACTTAACCTTGTTACGTCAAAGTTAAAATAAATAAAAAACGAAAATTAAAATAAATAAAAAACGAAAAACAGACAAGTCGAGGCAATTTATTTGATTTTCATTTTTGCACGAAGTAAAACGAAAAATGATGTTCAAAACTGACGGTCAAATTTCAATTTTTGATTTTGAGAAACCGAAAACGAAAAACGAAAATTGAAAATTGATTGTCGAATTTCAGTCTTTGATTTTGAGAAACCAAAAACGAAAATTGAGTCATACCAGAAAGCATTGATTACGAAGCTAGTCTTGTGATATGTCATGTTGTCGTTGTTTCTTGTTTGATAATGAGAATAGTTTGAATATCTCGAAATTAGCCAATCCTAGCGAGCTATATAATTCCGGCTGTTTTGATGGAGACATATCCCTTTCCTCTTTTTTCGATTGTTTGATAGTTATTCAACAGAAAATTTGAGAATATTTCTTGACGAAATAAGATCTATTGTACAAAAAGTAACACAAACGCGTGAATTCAATCGTCATTTTATTAAAATATCGATTAGTTTTGCATACTTTTACGAAGATCAGATTGATGTCAAAATATAGGTTACACTATAACATTACTAGTTATTAGTTTTAGTTACCTTTGTAAGAAGAACTGTTCCGTGTATATATCGTAATATTGTGTGGGGCATATCCTTTAGACATAATGTCAGTTTTCAAGATGTATTTGGAGGGTAGTACAACTTAGTGTGGTCGATAGGATGACCGATGTCTGATCTATGTATGTATGTCTAAGAAATCTAACCACACAGAAACATAGATAAAAAGAGGCGAACAGAATTATCTTTCGAAACAATGCTCATTGTACCTGCATGTCTCCCGAAATGATTATATTTGTACATATTTCTTTCAGTGTAATTTTGTCTACCTTTCCCGAAACCAAGCGTGGGATATTCTCCATAACTATAAATTTACCTGGCATCAAACCACGCCCGTCCGGAGCGAGTTCCGGCTGAAACACCTGATTTGCAAATGCCCAGATCTCATTCGCGTTCAAACTACAGTCGGGGTATGGCACTACACAGGCACATATCTCCTCGGAAAGCCTCTCATCGGGAACACCGACAACAAAGACTTCATCCACACTGTGATTCTCTTTCAGTCGTGCTTCAACTGTCGCGGGGTATATCTTCACTGTTCCTCTTTTGATCATATCTGTCTTCCTTCCGTCGATAGTAAGATACCCATCTTCTCTTAGAGTCCCCAAGTCCGCAGTGTGAAACCATTCCTTGCGGTCCGGTGCGGGCTCGGACATTCCCACGTTCCTAAAATATTCCCGACAAGTATAGCGGCTACGTAAGCAAATTTCCCCGACAGTACCGAAAGGTACCACGTGGTTTTGTTCGTCAACAATTTTCACTTCGATCCCTTCGCTGGGGAAACCTCCCAGTCGTTCTTCATTCATCTGTAGTAACTGTTGACGTGTAGCCATGAAATAACTGACAACTTCTGTCATACCATACACAAAAATAGGCTCTTCGCAAAGTTTGCATAGATCATCCAACATTTTCCTACCCATCATCTGTCCTCCGGTGAACGCGTACTTCAAGTTTGGCATCCTATCAAGATTGCGCTCAGATTTAAGTAAATCAAACAGCAGATAAGGCATGACGGTGGCTGCAGTGGCATTTTCCTCTCGAAGTACATCCAGAATGAACTCAATATGTTGTGGTGTAGCCGTTATATGACTTTCAGTGTATAAGTAAGTGATGCCGCATGAAACCAAGTAATGGGGAAAACCGCCTGTATATCCCATTGGGCGATCCGAAAAATAGATATCATCTTCTGATAGTCCAACCATCTTCGCTCGAATCCTTGAACCATTGATTGTCTCGAAATGGGAATGTAATACGTACTTGCTTCTGCCTGTGGATCCAGACGTTGGAATCATATAGCAGAAATCATCCGGATCTAGGTTCGTATGAACAGAGAGTGAACAATGTTTATCCTTGAACAACCCTTCAAAATCCAGCATGGATTCTGCTTTCACTGAGCCCTGCACAAGGACTATCCTGTTGTGATCGAACTGATTCTCCGAAGCCTTCCGTCTCAGAACATGGACCAGAGAGTTCAACTCCTCCTTGCTTGATGTGTGACGGACATCAAGTATCATCAAAGCACAGCCAGTTTCCAAGGCGGATACAATACATGTGTCGGGATGGAATGACATGGCTGTCACGACTATGGCTCCACTCTTGATGATTCCATGAAATCCTACCATCCATTCTATGCTGTTCCGAACGAATAACGCAACTTTTGAGCCCTTTCCTACTCCAAGGTCCCATAACCCATTGGCGAAACGATTGGTGCTTTGGTCGAGCTCAGAAAAAGTAATTTGTTGACGAGGTTTATCTACATACCTGATTATCACCGCTGGTTTGTCGGCACTTTTATTCGCCCGTTCTTGCAGGCAAACCGGAATAGTTTTGTAGACATGTGGTGTTTCTTGTGGTTTGTGGTAATAACTTGACTTAAATGTACGAGTTTGGGCCATCCTCCGTGGGAAGTTTGTTGTTTCTACCAATGACTCGTCAAACCCTCAAACTAAAATGTCTATATCTTCCTGATCGTTAAGCTGGAGGCTTACATATGTTGGCGAAAATACTATTAGTATGGATTTATTATCAATTAATGCTAACTGGCAAACTACTTCGTGAGCTCAAATACTTCCATCCACATATTCCGCAGTGGTTATGCCATGAATTATGAATTCAGAATTGTACAAACGAGAATGTGGGAAAATTTAAATCAACACAGGTTATCTGATAGACAGAAACCGTGTCATTTCTTCCAAGTGGTTTCTTGGAGGTAAGTAGTAGATAAAGGCCATCTGGGCACACATTGACCTCAAAAATTTGCATAAAGTACCCCGATGTAAAGGTCAAGTTCACTATAGCTCCGGCTCTTCCGGTCACGTGACCGGATGTGACCTTTGGGACATGTATTCCTCCGCGGTGATGCGGTCTCTTCCAGTTCCGGCGATGCTGCGGTCGCTTCCGATTCCGGGAACAAGCCTCCGCGAAGAGAAAGTAGTCCCGAAATTTCATATGCAAATTTTTTAGGTCAATATGCGCCCAGATGGCCTTTACTCGTCATAGCCATACACTCGGGTCGGTCCGTATTGGCACGAAAAAAAATACCTGAAACCATGTGAAGTAAGACTTATAGTAATAAGCATAACCTATAGGTGTTGTACGATGTTATTATGACGAGTCTATGATCAGTGCGACCCCAGGGTGGAGTGTTTATTGTCCATTATGTCTCCGCAAAAAATAAACATACAAAATGGCGGCGCTTGATTTGGGGATTCCTTTTTGACATCACGGCATCGTGCTGCCCTCTGGAGGCAAGAAAGACAACTCTGACTGGGCGAACTCTCTGTGGCGCAAATTCCGGGCCTTCTCCCCTGATTCGCACATTTGCATCTATACGGGGAATGCCTGTATGAGGTATAGGGGTGGTCATTTTTTTCTTGTGGATTTTACTATGGGTTATGGGATCTTGTTTTCTTCGTCTGGGGCAGTAGAATACGATGGGACGGGTCTAGAAGCTAAGCGGTAAATTTTTTTGAAAAGTTCGGGGAGGTCTGTAGAGGCCCATACTGGCTCAGTGGACAATGTGTTTCCCACTGGTAAACTCACTCATACTCATTGCGGTATGGGTTGTGGGATCTTATTTTTCACGTCTCACCACGTAGAACACGATGACCGGGGTCTCGAAGCGATTGGTTGGAATTATTTGAGAAAGTTACTGTGCGCATTCGTAGTGGGTAAATAGCGCTGGGTGAACGTTTTGGCGGCGAGAGGGCCCACGATTGGTCCGATTGGGTCGAGTGAGGTATCATTGTAAAGCATACGTGAAGGAGCATCTGACGGGATGTGTGTGACGTGGAACTGACGTCATTCTGCGCATGCGCAGTAGACAAAGTGTATGGGAATAGACATTTTGGGGTCCGATTGCGCCGAGTGAGGTATCGATGTGAAGCATACGTGAGGGTGCATCCAATTGAATTGATGAGACGTGGAACTGACGTTATTCTGCGCATGTGCAGTAGACAAAGTGTATGGAAATAGACGTTTTGGGGCCGAGGTGTGCCCATAGTGGTCCGATTGGGTCGAATGAGGTATCAATGTGAAGCATACGCGAGGGAGCATCCGACGGGATGGCTGAGAAGTGAAACTGACGTTATTCTGGGCATGCGCAGTAGACAAAAGTGTATGGGAATAGACGTTTTGGGACCGAGGTGGGCCTCTAATGGACCGATTGGGTCGAGTGAGGTATCAAAGTGAGGCGCTCCTTCAGGGCGATCAAGTCATGTGTGGGTGCATGTAAAATTAGGATTTGTCCCGAAAATATAGAAAGCGGGACACGGACTTTACCCGCTAAAATGAGGAAAACCGTGTCTAGATGGGCTAATATCGGTCTCCGGCTTATCGGGGCCTGCCGGCAGAGGCAGGGTGGGGGAGTGGGTGTATGTAAATTTAGGATTTGTTCCGAAAATATAAAATGCAGAACACGGACTTCACCCCTAAAATAGGGAAAACTCCTATCAACCAGGTCTAGAGGTGCCCTTTCGGACCTGTCGTTGAGGCCCAGCAAGAGTTATCTGTCCCTGAATACGACTGTACATGTCCTTCAGATGCGCTTATGTGCAACCGATATATACGAGGGTCAGTCACAGTGTGCGTCATTCACCGTTCGTTATTTGCTCAACCATGTCACCAAGGGACCTAACCATAAAGACGAAGATCAGTCAGAGTGTGTGTCATTCACCGTTCGTCATTTGGTCAACCATGTCAACAGTCCTACGAGCTATTCTTCCCCTTACACCGCAGGTGGTGTTACACGTCTATGAAGATAAAGTCACCGTCGTTGAAGACCGTGGAGATGTTTGCTGGTCGGGCGCTGAGACCGTATCGAATACGGTTACGCTAAACCGTGACGGCTGGACCAAATTTAAACGGGTGTTGAGCGGTGAGCTCGACGGAAACCTCATTCACATAGACAATTCCATCCACGTACACCGTGGACCATTCTTCTCACGCCTGGGCCGTTACCGGGTCCCTACGCGAGGCTTCACCCTAGACCCCGATCTGTGGACAGCCTTCGAGAAAGTGGTGCCTATTGTGGACCAGCTGTTTACACCGGACGAGCGATCAGCTGTTCAGTTAGGCTGGGCTCGTGCCTTGAGTGAAGCGGCGGTAGAACCCAATGAGCAAATCATCAACCACGACAAGGAGGAAGAAGAGAGGGACTATCCGGTTCTCACCTCCGTGACCTACAGAGATGTCGGAGGACGACGACGTCATAGATTACCCGGATATGCTCAGTCAGCCCAGTGACAATTGCATCCATACAACGGTGGCCGGTACGGCATCGGAACCCAAATGAAAGCATTCAGAAAGGAACTGTGACCCCAGCGCCAGATATTCACAGATAATATGGGGTGTACGTTTCAAGTTGCAATCCTATGATGCACCATGTTCAGGGCTAATAATTAGAGCCGAGTTTTCAGGACTGTACCCACTTATCTTAAAGTATGCGACGTGAAAGGTCCCGCTCACCGCTGACCCGGAATACAGCCCCCACCACTGTGGAGGACAATTTTACCACAGATCCTGACGAAACGCCCATAGAAGTATTACCCATACAGGAAGCTGTGCGTATACCAACATCATTGGCCTACCATCCGGCACTGTTTTCACCGCCATCGCCCTATATTGGACTTGTACAATTTCCGGTTAGAGGATAACTCCCGTCTACCCAACCATGCCTATACCATTTTTGAGGACCAAGCTACAGCTTCCAAATTAAATCTCACCTTTGGGTATTTATTATGGCATAAGGAGACGGACCAGCTCCAGTCACAATACCCTCGTGTACGATCAACCCTTCACCATTACGGATCGGGCGTCCCTGGACACGGCACTGGCTCAAATAGAGACCTTGGATGGCTTGGAATGGACCAGACAACAACGCCCCAACGCCAAATGGCGGGAGGAGATGAGGATCAATGTTACGTTTTACGTGACTAAAATGATCGACCACCCGATCCTTTGATCTCACATCATAAACTTTTCCTCCCTATAAATACGAGAGACGGTCAAATCTTGTATCATTCACGTACTGACCATGACGGAGCATATAATACGGGCGTTTCTCAGCTTGGCCCCCGAGGTCTTCCTGCACGTCTATGCGGATAAGGTCGATACCATGGAGGAGGGAGACATCTGTGATGCGGACCCTACACAACCGTGCCCGCCTAACATTCGCCTGTCCCGGGAGGGCTAGACCAAATTCAAACGGGTGTTGTCTGGTGAACTGGACGGCGACCTTATCCACTTGTGTCACGATGTGTACGTCCGACGCGGCCCCTTCTTTGCTCAATTGGCTCGACTAGATGGGGGTACAGTGCATTTTACCCTTCACCCTGTTCTATGGTCTGTATTGGAAGATGCCGTGGCCGATGTGGATCAAGTGCTTACGGAGGAAGAGCGGTCATCAGACGAGTTGGACTGGCCATTTGCCATGAACGATGTGCTGCCAGAAGCCAAAGAAAAAAATCAGAAAGAAACTCCGACCCCGGCCCAAGATATACCCGTTATAAATAAACGATAGAGCCACGGTCCATCATCATTTGTCACCATGAAGAACTGGGAGAAGGTGTTGAATAACTTATGCTACAGTCCCGACAGTCCGGCTGCGTATAGTGCATTGTCGGCTCTCTATCGAGCGGCCAAGCCCCAGGGGATACAACGTGCCCAAGTCCGAGATTGGTTAAAAAAACAAGACAGCTATACCTTACATCGAGCTGCCCGTCGCCATTTTTCACGGAACCGGGTCATCGTTGATCGTATAGCTGCCCAGTGGCAAGCGAATTTGGTCGATATGAGCCTCTTTGCCAAACACAACGATGGGAATTGGTATATCTTGACGTGCATCGATATCCCGTCAAAGTATGCGTGGGTGGTACCCATCCGGACGAAAACGGGGCGAATCTCATAGCGGCGCTCAAGGACATCTTCAAGACCGGGCGCAAACCCTTGTATTTGCAAACCGACGAAGGCACGGAATTCCTCAACAGACCGTCCCAACAGTTTCTGAAAGCCCAGAAGGTCTTCTTCTTTCACACCTACAACGAGACCAAGGCTTCCGTTGTGGAAAGGTTTAACAGGACATTCAAACGCCGCATGTATAAATATTTCACCTATAAGAATACAAGGCGGTACATCGATGTTCTCTCGAAACTTGTGGGTGATAGGCTCGATTGTAACAATCGAGCCTATCACCGGAGTATACAGAGAGCCCCCATCACCGTTACCAAACGCAATGAAGCCCAAGTCCGGCGTGTCTTGTACCCCACGCAACCCCAACCACTACCGAGGGAGGTGTTCAAGGTCGGGGACCCTGTACGGTAAAATCAAGGGCAAGTTCGAAATGAGTTACCTTGCCAACTGGAGCGATGAGCACTTCGTCATTAAACGCCGCATACCCCGACAGCCGCGAGTTTATGAACTGGAAGATCTTCAAGGGGAACCGTTGCTAGGGACGTTTTCCAAGCAAGAGTTACAGCAAGATTACTACACTGTGTAACGAATCCTGAAAACCGAGCAACGTCGAGGCACTTCGTGAAATGGCAAGGCTAGCCAGTTCCTTCAATTTCTGGGCCGCGGCCAACTCTTTTCGTCCGTGGTTCGTCGTCCGTCGTCCGTCGCCAGTCAGTCGTCCGTCCGTAAACAATTCACCAGACAACTATCTTGGATTTCCCCATGAAACTTTGTTATCGCGATTTCTCAGGAACTACTGCATGGATATTTCTCAGATTTGGTACACAGGTTCCCCTTGGGGTCTAGTTGTGTAAGATACCTTTTCTGATCCGATTCGCAAATCCAGTATGGCCACCAGGCAGCCATCTTGGATTTCCCCATGAAACTTTATCACGATTTCTCAGGAACTACGGCATGGATCTTTCTCAAATTTGGTACACAGGTTCCCCTTGGGGTCTAGTTGCGCAAGATATTTTTTCTGGTCCAATTTGCAAATCCAATATGGCCACCAGGTGACCATCTTGGATTTCCCCATGAAACTTTGTTATCGTGATTTATCAGTAACTACTGCATGGATCTTTCTCAAATTTGGTACACAGGTTCCCATTGGGATCTAGTTGCGCAATTATCTTTTCTGTTCCGATTCGAAAATCCAATATGGCCACCCGGCAGCCATCTGGATTTCCCCATGAAATTTTCTTATCGTGATTTCTCAGGAAGTGCTGAATAGATCTTTGATACACAGGTTCCCGTTGGGTCTAGTTGTGCAAGATACCTTTTCTGATCCGATTCGAAAATCCACCAGGCAACCATCTTGGATTTCCCCATGAAACTTTGTTATCACGATTTCTCAGGAACTACTGCATGGATATTTCTCAAAATTGGCACCTAGGTTCCCCTTGGGATCTAGTTGTGCAAAATACATTTTCTGGTCCGATTCGAAAAACCAATATGGCCGTCAGGCGGCCATCTTGGAATTCCGCATGAAACATTGTTATCGTGATTTCTCAGGAAGTCTTACTGAATGGATCTTTCTCAAATTTGGTACACAGGTTCCCATGGGGTCTAGTTGTGCAGGATACCTTTTTTGGTCCGATTCGAAAATCCAATATGGCCGCCAGGCAGCCATCTTGAATTTCCTCGTGAAACTTTATCGTGAATTCTCAGGAAATTACTCCATGGATCTTTTTCAAATTTGGTACACAGGTTCGCATGGGGTCCAGTTGTGCACGATACCTTTTTATCCCTCAGCCCATAGGGCTGTGGGGTCTTGTCATGTACGTACGTCCGTCCGTCCGTCCGTCCTAACGTCCGTCCGTCCATCAACATGTTCTTGTTCTCTGAATATCTGCAGATCTATCAAGTCGGGCCTGACCAAACTTTGGCGAGAGCTTCCTGAATTTTGACTCATGAAATGATTAGATTTTCAGATGACTATGATGATTCCATGATTTTTAATTATTTTTTTTATTATTTATTGATCGCTCAGCTTGTGCACTGTTATCTGTGTCCATCGGGAACCCTTGGTTGTATTCAGGATTATCATTGGGTGGAACCCATATATTCTGGGAGCCTACATGATGCTACACTTGTTCAACCTATGCACTATCCTCGAGAGGATTTCCCCACCCCTGGGGCACGAAATGTTAAAGTTTTGGACTTTTTCCTATCCACAGCTTCTCAGTCTCATGTGATATGTATGAGATGCAGTGTACATTGTTTTTTCAAACACACATGCTGAATCACCAACAGTTTATTCTTTTATAGTAATAACTAACATGTTGGTGACATTATTTTATTTCATAAGTGCAAGAGGAAATAACGGGCAGTATCGAACGCCTGTTGGGTTTGAATTTCGCATCGCCTTAAATGGACAAGATTTTTCTTTAATTTTGCTACATCGACTTACCCGAAAGCTTTTGCACAAACCATATTTTATTTCAGAAGTACATGTATAATATTAAATAACTGGCAGGGGAATCCCTGCAGTATCGAACCCATGTTAGTTTGAATTTCGCGTCGCCTTAAATGACGAACAATATTTTTCTTCAATTTTGCTGCATCGATTTACCCGAAAGCTTTTGCACAAACCATATTTTATTTCAGAAGTATAATCAATGAAATAATTGGCACGGGAATCCCTGCAATATCGAACCCCTGACAGTTTGAATTTCGCGTCGCCTTAAATGAAGGACACAATTTTTCTTCAATTTTGCTATTAAATCATTCTATTCTACATCATAAGGTTTGCATGAACCTTATATGTGTCCACACATTTAGCTGGTACAACATAATGCTTCAATTATTGCCACCAAACGTGTTACTGTACATGTACCTTGGAAATTATTTGAAACGAGTGATCTGGAGACTCTTGGCAATTTTGAACCTGTGTCAATCAATGTGTATCTATGGCATTAACTTGTTACAAGCGTCTAGTCCGTCATTCATAATCCAGCCGTCGTCCATTAGAGAATATCCGCGTCCATAATCCAAAGACCTATTCCATTTTCCATATAACAGTATTAGCACCAAATTCAAAGAGACAATCATAGTATACAAATTACAAACGTCTAGTCCGTCATTCATAATCCAGCCGTCGTCCATTAGAGAATATCCGCGTCCATAATCCAAAGACCTATTCCATTTTCCACATAACAGTATTAGCACCAAATTCAAAAAGACAATCATAGTATACATAAACATAGGCTTGTTTCCTGCAAGAGAGAAGCGGTCAACAGCTTTCAATGATGCCGGCAAGACATCATGATGTTCCAAAAATATCAAATTCGTATCGCTGATCAGTATTCTTAATCCATAATATTCGTTGCAAAGTCGTCATCCAAAGAATGATGTATCTCAGTCACGCTTTGATTGTGTCTGTTCATATGAGTACCATGAGGATCTTGAAGTACATGGATTCATACGGCCCCTAGCCCCGGGTTAAGCGGAATTAGACACAAGTTACGAAACGTAGCGCCATAGATCTTGCACGCTACGTTCGTATTTTGCTATCAGCATGCGATATGTATCGCCAAATTTGAGAAACTTTGAGTGTAGGTGCTTGGTGGAATAGCCCTGTTTTTTAAGTTTCTGCATCAGTGTTTTGTGACGTTGATTAAAATCGTCACATTTAACACAGGATCTAGCAAATGCTACTAAGCGAGATATGTATACGCCATATGCAGGTCCCACTGGAATATTACTGTCCAGAAAGGGATAGTTTACGATGTCGAAATTGTAATCATCTCTTTTGTCATAAAGTCAACGAGAGAGAATGCCCGCTTCATTTTTATAGAGATATAGATCTAAATATGTGCCTGTAGGGCTATCTGTAGTTTCCTTCAAATCCAGTGAAGGTGGATATATATCCTTCACTGCGTCATTTATATAGCGATTATCCACAGCGAGAAGATCGTCTATATAGCGTTCGGTGAATGAGAAGGAACGGGCTTTGAATGGATCGGTTTTCGAAAGCGCCTGCATATAGTCATATTCATAAGAGAACAGATACAGGTTATCACACTTGTGCAATGCATAAATTGCCACTGATAAAGCTACACTTTCTTGCATGCTGTAATCCCAGCACACCACACGTGAAAACGAAGTCTATTATATACGGTACAGAAATCACACAAACTGTATCCGCAGGGCTGTATCCAGAGATTTTTTACAGGTTCCGATCCTAAACTCCCAGTTCCTTTTCGTAATTCATTATTGAGGGTCCAATTTTTTTAGTGAATTTCGGTGCAAAGAGCCTGTGATCAATCACAAAACAGAGGTTTATTAACATGAAATGCAATACCCTGCTATGCAATCGGATCGATATTGAGGCTCCCAGAAGCATTTTCTAGGAGTATTAATTTTCTTCAGAAATCCTTTCAAATTGAACAACAACAACAACACTTTCGTTTTTTGTTTCATTTGAGTTTTGGGCGCCCATACGTTTTCCGGAACTAAATTGGGTCTAGATGCAGCCCTGACCCTACTTAACTAAAAAAACAGGCTGAGGGTTCCACACACCTTTTAGGTGCTTGCCTGCAATTCATGTTTGGTCTGTTTTGAAAATCCAATATGGCCGCATCTTCAATTTCTCCATGAAACTTTTTTATCGTGAAATCTCAGGAAATTACTGCATGGATCTTTCTCAAATTTGGTTCACAGGTTCCCCTTGTGGTCCAGTTGTGCAAGATACCGTTTTTGGCCCGATTCGAAAATCAAATATGGCCGCCAGGTGGCCATCTTGAATTCCCCCTCGAAACATTGTTATCGAGAATTCTCAGGAACTACTTCATTGATCTTTCTGAAATTTGGTACAAATTTTGTGCAAGATATCTTTTTTGGTGCGATTCGAAAATCCAAGTTACGCTTCAAATTAATACGGTCTTACTGTGTTGTGACGTTGCATCACAAGAGTCGGCGGATCAAACGGTGGGGCATATTCTATATATAGAGTATAGAGAATATCCATATCTTCACCTTCTATATCAAGAAGTTCAAATGATTCCGAATTAAAATGTATTTCTTCAAATTTTAAATCAGTTTACTTTAGTCCATGCCGTTGCAAGTGAACTGCCCCACCGTTTCGTCTGCCGAAGGGTCGGCTTCATGACTCAACGTAACAACTCGACAACTGTAGACTACAGCGTGTTTCGATCCAAGGGAGATAATTAGGATTCAGACACTTTACTGCACGGACTGGATCCCTTCAGTATTAAGTTGTGTACCATCTTACTATTTTCGAGCATGGTATCTTAAAAGAGATATGTCAAACTAGCCCAGTGAACAGAACGGAATTAGTATTCGTTTCTAATTATAAAATCTTAGGTCTGTTTCATAGCTCACGCCAAAGTGTCAGAGAGATTTGTCTTCGCTTCCACTACCCAATAATGACACGTGCAAAAAAAAATACTACAAAACGAAGACGAAGGATCCTCCGGGCATTCACTTTCAGACTAACTTTGTTCATTTCAGTTGTAATATAAGAACTGACATTAAGTACGGTTTCTTGAAATCTTGAAACTCCTGAAACTTATAAAGATGATATCTTGGTGTTTTTCAGTGTCCCTTTTTCGCTCAAATTCGAAATTCTGCAAACAAAATTACAAATCAGTTGTTTGTTCTTAGTAACAATGGACAAAAAGATCTTCTTGTCACTAGCTTACAATTATCTGACAATGGTGGGCGCCAAGATCCTTCGGGATCTCTCGTCTTCAAAAGTCATATTTTAAAATTCATGTTTCTCTCGTGCTACAGCGGATAGTATGACATTTCTTCTTGTATTTCAATGAATTTGGTGAAAATGACCAAATTGCAAGGTGAATTTTGAGATATAATAGCGGCACATAGAATTGAAAATTCAAACTAGCTGGCATCTCCCCACTGTTCGATATTTCTTCCTCGTTACTTTGCAGATGTTTTCTTCGTGATTACTGTCGAATGTATGGGTCATTATCCTATTATATCAGTATCCCAAGTTTCTACTGCGCATGCGCGTCATAGCCCGCACTTTCGCGACCCACCCATCCAGTCGGATGCTTCAGTATGACACCCCCAGCCTCCTGCGATCCTTAAAAGCCATGTTCGCTGGTGTCCCAGGGTCCGAGCACATGAAGGATGTCAATGTACAATTATGCAAGTAACATGCACGAGAACACCCAATCACCATACACGTCCAACTCGGCATAGATGTGAGTATAAGTCATGATCAATCGCTGGTATCCTTGAATCTGTGCTACAATTCTTGATGGAATGCGGTTTAACACCAATTACCAGTGATGTTAGTAGTACTCTGAGAATTAGTCGTTCTTATCTTTTTACCCCTTAACATCATGGACTGAAAAGTTGTTTTCGACGAGTTAAATTACAAACACTATTATTATAAGTTATTCCTAACCTGGAATTAAGAAATAGATAATTGTTCACTGCCTAGAAAGACCTCGGAGTTACCGCTGATAAAGAGGATGAAACCTCGGATGAACCCTGTCGCATACGTCCTCAACACGGACCCGATGGATCGCCCCCGTTAACAATGGGTGGCCGTGTAATTAGAACTGCACGGCGACTACATTGACCGGCACGGCCTGCCACACCTTCATCCCGATTTAACAGCCTTCATGGACGAAGGCAAAGAAGCGTGGTGTTGGAACAGTCAAGCGTTGCAAGGCCCGAGCAGTAGCGTGTGCGGACAGTACTTTCTGGTTTACCTCTACCACTGTTACCGAAGACGAACGCTACCCACAGTCGTACAAATGTTAGTCGAATGCCCTCAAGCTACCGATCGAGAGGTACTGGTGTATCTCTGAGCCGCAGATCATTTCAATGTACAAGCCCCGTTCTGGGCTTAACTTCTGACCATTTCAATGCACAACCCCCAGTTCTGGACTTCAGTTTTCACGCGGTAGTTCTCACGTTGTCGTTTTTTGTATTGTTGTTCTTGAATAAAAAACAAATGATATCTCAAAACAATGTCTTGTGTGTTTTCGTTACAATAGGTTAAGAGCACAAACAAGTGGCCATCAGTGACCAATGCTTGAACATAAATGTGGGATTCTAATTTTGACCAAGATAGTATAGGCAAGTCAAGGAGTCAGGTGGGAAAGAAGCCAACCATTGGCCTAGGATGGAGTAAATGTAACCAATGAATGCCCAGAAAACAAACCAATGCAAGAGCACAGTAAATAGAGAGCCAATAAAATCATCCCACAGACCAAGTACATGTTTTGTCTGGTTAAGAGCGGGCATTCCAGCACAAACTTTTGACGAGGAAAGACCATGGCAAGTTGCAAGAGCAACACGTGGAGTGAACAATCTATACGGTCCGACCACCGATGCAATGCCCAGAGGTGATATTGATAGAAAGCCGAGGTGGAGCAACACAGTTGATGTGCATGTACAAACACCCCCCGCCCCCCCCTTGCCGATACTACTCGACATCAACTGAGCAGTACGTTAGTCCATGCGCCCAATGAATTCTCCGTACACATTGAGAAAATACTCTAAAATTATCCTTTTTAGGACAACCATTCTTTGCGAAAGAGAACTTCTTGTTAAGTACAATGCGCAGCCCCATACCATCGCCATACCCACATTACCCAAGGGAAGCCTGAGACCAGGCGACTCGTTCGGTGCAATTCCCATGTCTCTGGTTCTCGATATAGAACATATTGAAAAGAGGAGGGTAAGCTAGCTATATTGTCGCGGATGATATTTGATGCCGTGCATTCCGGGGGTTAACACTGGAGTAACTGAAGGACATAAACAGTCGTATTCAGAGGCAGATAACTCCTGCTGGGCCTAAACGCCAGGCTAGGAGCCCTGTACCTCGATGAACTACAAAGCCAGGCCAGGCCAGTGGAACCAACAAGGGCTTTCGTGATGTCTAGCACCAGATGCGCTACTAAACCCAGCAGCGGGATGCCTTCACCTTCCTCTACCACAAGCGCAAAGTTCTCCCCGATTGGTGTGACCACGACGTATGTGGATGTTTAGATTGATAGATACCCTAAAAATGCTAAACTAAAGGCGAACTTAAACCGCAGATATCCCACTGAACTTCTGTCGTTAATGTTATAAGGGGAAATAACTGTTCTATATATGTGTTCTCTGTAATGAAAATAAAATCTTCTTTTTTTTTTTCTTTTTTTTTAATTACAATGTATTTTGTCCTTTTTTGTATATCGTAGTTAACGAGTTTATGGACATACTCCAGGTTCAGAAAGGGCACGTAGACACTACCTGGTCTTTCCAAATTTGCATATGCCTTTTGTGACGTCACATAAAGGGCCCCGTAGACGCCTCTTGACCATTTGAAAGAGCTAACTCGGTCGCATTGACCTTGGACATTTGCATATGACCTTTGTCATGTCACTTCCGCTCAGGTGACTCTTGATTCCTTTGAAAATGTATTTGACCATACTGATCAGCTCAAACAACTCATCTGATGTTAATGGATGAGCATCGTGGACGTCTGATGGAGTAAACGCCTCAACATGGGAAAAAACTTAAATTTCCCACCAACAATAAACCTACATATATTTGTCGAGAGGTTATATGTGTTGTAATTTTTTCCTGTATATGGCGAGATTCTGCTGGTGGACGTTTCGTCCCCGAGGCCCGCCCCCTGTACAGACCTTTTGGTCTTTGATATATGTTGGCATTTGTGGGAAGTTGATGCTGGGTCGACATCGGGCCTTACGGACTAGTCTTTTGTGTTAATTGCCGTCATTTACATCTGACGACGATACAACTCACCAATCTCCAATGTACGAGTTGTCACAGCGAAACAGCTCACCAATTACCAGTATACGAGTTGTCAGAGCATTTCCATCATAGCTCTCTAGATTTGTATTTAATACCGCTTATGCCGGTGCTAGGGCCGTGTGGTCATATCATCCAAGTTGCCACATGAACAGGTACAATAAAAGCGTACCTGAGATACAACACATATCACGAATCGTTAGATTCTTGGTATGTGCTTTAGAATAGGTTAATCAGAAGGCTATTCTGTGAAGTCATGTGACGCAGTCAGTATGTCGGCACCTCTTCCCACTCCCTTATATGTGTTGTAATATACATATGTACATAGGACAAGAGACAAGTGAAATAGCAGTAGAAGTATAGAACGACATTTGACCGCGCATTGAGCTTTGACCCCTGAGTGCACTTTGTGACATCGCTTTCGGTTCCGGTCACGTGCCCGAAAGTGACCTTTGTCCCCTTTGCACCAGTATTATCCGTTATTGTGCGCATGCGCAGGGGTCAAATATCATTCCCGTCACGTAACCGGAGCCGGAAGTGATGTCACAAAGCGCACTCAGAGCTCAATGCGCTATCAAGTGCCCGTTCTATACTACTACTGCCATTTCACTTGTCTCTTGTCCTATGTACATATGTATATTACAAGCGGCTAGTCCGTCATTCATAATCCAGCCGTCGTCCATTAGAGAATATCCGCGTCCATAATCCAAAGACCTATTCCATTTTCCACATAACAGTATTAGCACCAAATTCAAAAAGACAATCATAGTATACATAAACATAGGCTTGTTTCCTGCAAGAGAGAAGCGGTCAACAGTTTTCAATGATGCCGGCAAGACATCATGATGTTCCAAAAATATCAAATCCGTATCGCTGATCAGTATTCTTAATCCATAATATTCGTTATAGAGTCGTCATCTAAGAAAAGATGTATCTCAGTCACGCTTTGATTGTGACTGTTCATATGAGTACCATGAGGATCTTGAAGTACATGGGTTCATACGGCCCCTAGCCCGGGTTAAGCGGAATTAGACACACGTTACGAAACGTAGCGCCATAGATCTTGCACGCTACGTTCGTATTTTGCTATCAGCATGCGATATGCATCGCCAAATTTGAGAAACTTTGAGTGGAGGCGTTTGGTGGAATAGCCCTGTTTTATAAGTTTCTGTAACAATGTTTTGTGACGTTGATTAAAATCGTCACATTTAACACAGGATCTAGCAAATGCTACTAAGCGAGATATGTATACGCCATATGCAGGTCCCACTGGAATATTACTGTCCAGAAAGGGATAGTTTACGATGTCGAAATTGTAATCATCTCTTTGTCATAAAGTCGACGAGAGAGAATGCCCGCTTCATTTTTATAGAGATGTAGATCTAAATATGATGTGCCTGTAGGGCTATCTGTAGTTTCCTTCAAATCCAGTGAAGGTGGATATATATCCTTCACTGCGTCATTTATATAGCGATTATCCACAGCGAGAAGATCGTCTATAAAGCGTTTGGTGAATGAGAAGGAACGGGCTTTGAATGGATCGGTTTTTGAAAGCGCCTGCACATAGTCATATTCATAAGAGAACAGATACAGGTCAGCCAACAGGGGTGCACAATTAGTACCCATTGGAATACTTATATGCTGCTGATATATTGTGTTGCCAAATTTCACATAGATATTTTTAATGAGAAATTCAAGCAACTCTATAAACAAAGAAACATCCCATGAATGATATCTCTTGTATGTAGTCGAGCTAAAGAATGCTTATGGCTTCCGACATTAATATATCTACGATCAGTTTTCTTGAACACAGATACTATTAATGAACTTATACGGTCATTAAGGTCCTGATGAGGGATTGTAGTATAGAGAGTCGAGAAATCCCATGTGGATACATGTCTGTACGGTATGTGACCTTTAGCATCAAGTTCTTCCGTAAGACATTTTGAGTTTTTCAATATCCTCATACATTCAACGCCAGAGTTCTTAGAAATAGTGGCGCAATACCTTTCCCAAAATGCTTTTACCTCCTGAAGGGCCCTCGTCAATAGGGTTGAAAGAAGCTTGGTGGTGCAGCTTCTAGAACCAGCTATGAATCTAGCTTTGTATGGTGATTTATGCATTTTGGGAGTCCAGTATATTTTTGGTATGTCGTTATGATTGGTTGGAAGACAAATATCTCTTTCCCTGAGAAACTTTTTGTGATTGTTAAATATATCTTCCAGAGTAAATGCAGTTGGGAGTAAGTAGACGTATTTGATGAATTACAAGCGTCTAGTCCGTCATTCATAATCCAGCCGTCGTCCATTAGAGAATATCCGCGTCCATAATCCAAAGACCTATTCCATTTTCCACATAACAGTATTAGCACCAAATTCAAAAAGACAATCATAGTATACATCAACATAGGCTTGTTTCCTGCAAGAGAGAAGCGGTCAACAGTTTTCAATGATGCCGGCAAGACACCATGATGTTCCAAAAATATCAAATCCGTATCGCTGATCAGTATTCTTAATCCATAATATTCGTTATAGAGTCGTCATCTAAAAAAAGATGTATCTCAGTCACGCTTTGATTGTGACTGTTCATATGAGTACCATGAGGATCTTCAAGTACATGGGTTCATACGGCCCCTAGCCCCGGGTTAAGCGGAATTAAACACAAGTTACGAAACGTAGCGCCATAGATCTTGCACGCTACGTTCGTATTTTGCTATCAGCATGCGATATGTATCGCCAAATTTGAGAAACTTTGAGTGGAGGCGCTTGGTGGAATAGCCCTGTTTTATAAGTTTCTGCAACAATGTTTTGTGACGTTGATTAAAATCATCACATTTAACACAGGATCTAGCATATGTCTACACTCAATTCTTTAACCAGCACCTGGTAATAGTAATATTTACATATGAATATTATACTATTCGGAGCTTTGTCTGCTGGGACTATGACGAATTTACTCTGGAGATTTGCTAGAACTTCTTGCGAATTGAGGTTTCTCAGAACTTGTTTTGCTTGGGGAAGAGTACTTCTGTCAATATGGCGGATTGTTTCAACGACCTTGCTCTTGGTGAGGTCCAGCCAATCAGCGAGTACTGTAGGTTCAACTTTTTCTCGCTTAGACCAATCAATAACGTACTGTTCCAATGCAGACAGGACTATCTTCTGGTCGGCCTTCAGATTTATTCTTCTTGGCTCTCTATATTTAGGTCCCTTCATCAGGAGTAATTTCAGATCCTTATCACTCACTACATCAAGGTCACCAGTCACAATATGTTTGCATGGTGTATAGATAAAGTTCGACGATTCACAACCACAACTATAGCCTCCTGACGTGTATAAGTTCCAGTCAAACTCCTGGACAGCATTGGAGTAATTGAATATTTTGGTGGCTATAGATTTAGTGTACTTATATGAAATGCAAGGAGGTTCTGTGAACTTAAAATAGTTCGGTACAGCGTTGCGTACCTCTGGATCATTCAGGATTCGAGGTAATTTAATGATGTCCAGTCCTTTATCTAAGTAGTTGAGTTTCAAGAAAAGCCGATCTTGAGAGGTTTCGATTATGTTCACTGGACGATACAACCGAAAATACGCTATATCTTGACATACTTTAATGATTTTTGATGGTATTATATTTCCTGAAGACGCAGATTGTTGTATATCTCTGGCTATTTGATCTAAAGCTCTCAGAGGTAACGCATACAGAACTGTACGTAAGCTATGTATACTATTGGGTGTGTTAGTTAAACCCACTGAGTAATTTAAAGTGATATGATCGTGAATCATCGAACTATTAAACTTTCGCCAACCATGGCTGCGATGTCTCCGTTGATGGGGTTTAAATAGTTGGGTAATGTTGGATATATTTGAACGGCGGTTTGTAGCATTGCCGAACCCACTGACATTATCATTTAAACCAAACGGAAACACTGACCCAAGTTCTAGCATCCAGAATAATTCCCGCTCTCGGATTTTTCTCAAATCCAAAAGGGGAATCCTTAGTAGATGGATAGACGACGTCTATGATCTGAATACTAAAGTTATCCCAGCCGTGGTCGGGTCCAGAAAAATGCCTACCTATAAGCAATTGCTTTTTCCTAACGGATTTTCTGTGACCGTTCACCCTAAGATGGAGTCTTTGGGTGGTCTTGCCAACATACTGTTGACCACACTTCTTACAGGAAACTAAATAAATACAGTTTGTAGTAGAACAACTAAGATCAACATACGAGTTAACAGAATATGAGTTACCAGTTAACGTGGAACTAAATGAAGCTGAAGTATTAAAGAGTGGACACGTGAGACATCCACGATGTCCACACTTAGAAATTTTGAAATTATTACATGTAGAATTTGGTGCTAAACAATCATCAAGCGCAATATTACAAGGTTTGATGTCGTGGCCTTGCTTTGCTGTCAGAAATATATCTGTCATTTGGATTGAAAAAGGTCTTATTGCATTTCGAACTATTAGAGACTCGGCCGAGAAACCTGCACTAAGGTTCCTCGGGTCTGTCTTCATATTTTTTCTTATAGTTGTGCTCATTATGTTTGTTGGGTGTGCAGGGGCCCGGCCTCGGGGACAACTTGTCCACCAGCAGAATCCAGGCATACACAGGTTAAAATTACAAGCGTCTAGTCCGTCATTCATAATCCAGCCGTCGTCCGTTAGAGAATATCCGCGTCCATAATCCAAAGACCTATTCCATTTTCCACATAACAGTATTAGCACCAAATTCAGAAAGACAATCATAGTATACAAAAACATAGGCTTGTTTCCTGCAAGAGAGAAGCGGTCAACAGTTTTCAATGATGCCGGCAAGACATCATGATGTTCCAAAAATATCAAATCCGTATCGCTGATCAGTATTCTTAATCCATAATATTCGTTATAGAGTCGTCATCTAAAAAAGATGTATCTCAGTCACGCTTTGATTGTGACTGTTCATATGAGTACCATGAGGATCTTGAAGTACATGGGTTCATACGGCCCCTAGCCCCGGGTTAAGCGGAATTAGACACAGTTACGAAACGTAGCGCCATAGATCTTGCACGCTACGTTCGTATTTTGCTATCAGCATGCGATATGTATCGCCAAATTTGAGAAACTTGGAGTGTAGGCGCTTGGTGGAATAGCCCTGTTTTTTAAGTTTCTGCACCAATGTTTTGTGACGTTGATTAAAATCGTCACATTTAACACAGGATCTAGCAAATGCTACTAAGCGAGATATGTATACGCCATATGCAGGTCCCACTGGAATATTACTATCCAGAAAGGGATAGTTTACGATGTCGAAATTGTAATCATCTCTTTTGTCATAAAGTCGACGAGAGAGAATGCCCGCTTCATTTTTATAGAGATAGAGATCTAAATAAGATGTGCCTGTAGGGCTATCTGTAGTTTCCTTCAAATCCAGTGAAGGTGTGTTGGTGGGAAATTTAAGTTGTATCCCATGTTGAGGCGTTTACTCCATCAGACGTCCACGATGCCCATCCATTAACATCAGATGAGTTGTTTTCTTGTCATAGCTCTATAAATATTCAGTGGCCCATATCGGGGAAGTGCAATGTATGACTGTTTTAAAATTTTGAATATGATTGTCTATTTAAAAGAAATTAAAGTGATCGTAAATCCTCAAGTAAAGTTTCCATCAAATGAAAGACCATTGCGAACAGTGTCGGAAAGTATTCATTGTAATTTTTTGCGATTTTATTACACAGAGTAAACTACAAATAGAGCATGGTATTCTATGGTGGTCTGTTGCAATCATTATCTAGGTCCAGTGACGTCACACTGCCTTAATAAATATATTTCAAACTTTGTATACACTTTCCAATGCTTGATTCAAGCTTAAGGTGTGTATATTTTAGTTTCAAAACAGACTCACTGTTCCAATCTGCATGTTTCACCAAAATCGGGGAAATTAAATGCAAGATTTAAATTGACTTGACACTTATGAGTTACCACCTCCCAGATTTTGGTGAAGCATGCACATTGGAACAGTGAGTCTGTGTTGAAACTCAAAGTATACACACTTTAAGCTTGAATCAAGCACTGGAAAGTGCAAAGTTTGAAATATAAGTATCAGTATAAGTATCATGCCCATGTGACTTTTGAATGTTCCCTGATACGACATATCACGTTGGACACACCGGTTCTCGTAAAATCACCGAATGTAAAGCGACTTTGAGCCCGGTAAAAACTTGGATGGGTGACCTCGTGCTGTACTGCTGGGCTGATAAGTGTCCAGGGTAATAGGAACTGAGGGCGATAATAGTTGCTACACTAATGACTCACCAGCGGTGACATCTGGGAAAGTTAATAGTACCCACTGTTAATACGAGACTGCTATACAAATTCTCTCATGGTAGCACATAGGGCCCCCAAGTCATCTCTCGAGTACATACTTAAATCATATCAAACCCTACTTCGTAGGTCCTGTGACGTTAGTCACACTGCCATGTTTTAAATGAAAAAAATAAAGATAAATGCAATAATTCATATTCCTACGAAGTAGGCTCTCATTTGCAAGTTGTTCGGTAATGAGTAATTGAATGAGTGAGTTGAATCTGACTTGGGCAGTGCTCATCTTAATATGGGCAGGATTTCAACTTAGGGGTGGGGGATTTCCTAGAGTTCAGTTCCCGTCGGAGTCCTGATGCCTACCCTACTTTGTAGGTCCTGTGACGTTAGTCACACTGCCATGTGACCCGGTTTGAGCAATTTACTCTTTCATCAAGTCAAGATGAATGATGAGACATTAGTGTACATGTACATGTAGTTTTAGCTTGAAAGGTGAAGATGGAACATATTTAGCAATTAAAGGTTCTACCAAATTGTCCCACACCCCATATTTGTTTTTATGCTAAACTGTTGTAAGAGGTTATATTATTTCTTATGATTCGAGGATGTACCTGTGCTATATATGAGATGAAACATTCAAATTTTTGTTCAAATTTTGAGGGTTTCGTCTTAGTAATTTGTCAATGATAATGTACATACATGTACACCTGTACATGGAAAGTTTATTGAACCTGTCAGCTTTCATTGGATGAGTTTGACACAAGTTTGATGTGATTCGAGGATGTGTATGTGCTATTTAAGAAATATGACATGAAATATGAATTTTTGTCCAAATTATCGCAGTTTAGACTTTGTACATTTCCATTGATAAGATTTCTGTTACGCAAAAAATTGCATGTATCATGGAAAATTCGCTCTACATATATGTTTTCAATACTGCTGCAGCTCCAGCCGGAGACCCCGCAAGGCGAGATATTGGGTTTCTCAGAATTCTTGTTTTATATTGCATATTAGTACTGGTGGATACTTTGAATATCAAATCCTGGGAGAAAATATCTGGAAGATACCATCTTCAGCCTTCGACACTTCGGGCTAAACCAATCCAGACCCCCATAGCAAACTGTAATCGACAGGAGAGGGATGTCCACGGTGAAGTGGTGTGCATGTGCATGTCGCGAACACAGAACAGTCAATTTGAAATGAACAAGCCCGTCAACCAAGTTGTGCCGCCAAATCAGTGAGCGTAGGCATGCATGTATGTCTAAACTAAAAACATCAACACACAGGTCAGTGTTTCAGAGTCTGGAGAATACATATTCCATCTCAGGATTTGATCCTCAGAGCAACCGGTGGATGGATGTACTTCGGCATGTACAGCATCAATATTCCCCCCAAAGAAAACAAACAAAGAATTCAAAGGAATTAACAGTTTTTGAAACATGTATACTGTAGATCGATTACATAGCACATGTACATGTAAAATAATGCCATGAAGAGGTGAACATTTTATGGAGATAAAATAACTAGACTGATTTTTACCCATCAGCCAATTTGGCCTTGGGGTGTTGTCGTCGCCATGTACGTCCGTCCGTCCATTACCGCATTCTAGGCAAAACCGCTTGAGACACAACCATCAAATTTTGAACACTGCCTATTGAAAGTTGCTCCCCTCCGCCCATATTTTAGAGATATATTAACAGATACATTAATTTCTCTGTTCTATATGCTTGAATGTAACCAGCTATATCTGTAGAACTGTGTTCGATATAGCTACTATATTTTGAAAACTTATTTATATTGTTGTATTCAAGAATCCAACAAAAACTTACTCGCCTTGGCACTTATTTTACAGAGTTATGCCTCTTTTCACAAATTTAGTGTCGACCGTCATTGTCAACCAGGACCAATGTTTTCTGCTCGGACTCAAACACTGCGAGAGTAGGGCAAGAAATTTATTGTCGACCGTCATTGCCGATCAGAACCAAGGCTTTCTGCTCGGACTCAAACACTGCGAGAGTAGTGGCGGGGAATTTATTCAAACACTGCGAGGGAAGTGGCGGGAAATTTATTGTCGACCGTCTTGTCGACCAGAACCAAGATTTTCTCCTCGGACTCGAACACTACGAGAGTAGTGGCGGGAAATTCATTCAAACACTGCAACAGAAGTGACGGGAAATTTATTGTCAACCGTCATTGTCAACCAGGACCAATGTTTTCTGCTCGGACTAAAACACTGCGAGAGTAGGGCAAGACATTTATTGTCGACCGTCATTGTCAATCAGAACCAAGGTTTTCTGCTCGGACTTAAACACTGCGAGAGTGAGGGCAGGAAATGTATTGTCGACCGTCATTGTCATCCACGACCAATGTTTTCTGCTCGGACTCAAACACTGCGAGAGAAGGAGCAAGAAATTTATTGTCGACCGTCATTGTCGACCAGAACCAAGGTTTTCTCCTCGGACTCAAACAATGCGAGAGCAATGGCGAAAAATTTATTCGAACACTGCGAGAGAAGTGGCGGGAAATTTATTAACACTGCGAGAATGAGGGCAAGAAATTTATTGTCGACCGTCATTGTCGACCTGGACCAAGGTTTTCTCTTCGGACTCAAACACTGCAATGGCGGGAAATTTATTAACACTGCGAGAGTAAGGGCGGGAAATTTATTGTCGACCGTCATTGCCAATCAGGACCAATGTTTTATTTCGGGCTTATGTACTGCACGAGTAGGGGCAAGAGCAAGTTTTCCTTCGGACTGAAACACTGAGAGTGAGGGCAAGAAATTTATCGTCGACCGTCATTGTCGACCAGGACCAAGGTCTTCTACTCGCACTCAAACACTGCGAGAGTTGGGGAAAGAAATTTATTGTCTACCGTCATTGTCATCCATGACCAATGTTTTCTGCTCGGACTCGAACACTGCGAGAATAGGACAAGAAATGTATTGTCCACCGTCACTGTCGACCAGGACCAAGGTTTTTTCCTCGGACACAAACACTGCGAGAGTAGAGCGCGAAATTTATTGTCGACAGTCAGTGTCATCCAGAACAAATGTTTTCTGCTCGGAATCAAACACTGCGAGAGTAAGGCAAGAAATTTATTGTCGACCGTCATTGTCAATCAGAACCAAGGTTTTCTACTCGGACTTAAACACTGCGAGAGTAATTAAGGGCGGGAAATTTATTCGAACACTGCGAGGGAAGTGGCGGGAAGTTTATTGTCGACCGTCATTGTCAATCAGGACCAAGGTTTTCCTTCCGACTAAAACACTGCGAGAGTGAGGACAAGAAATTTATTGTCGACCGTCATTGTCGAACAGGACCAATGTTTTGGTCTCAAAAACTGCGTACGTAAGGGCAAGAAATTTATTGTCGACCGCCATTGTCAACCAGCACCAATGTTTTATTTTGGACTTACATACTGCGCGAGTAGGGGCAAGAACCAAAGTTTTCCTTCGGACTGAAAACACCGAGTGTGAGGGCAAGAAATTTATTGTCGACCGTCATTGTCGACCAGGACCAAGGTTTTCTACACGCACTCAAACACTGCGAGAGTAGGGGCAAGAAACTTATTGTCGACCAGGACCAAGGTTTTTATTCGGACACAAACACTGCGACAGTAGCTGCGGGAAATTTATTCAAGCACTGGAAGAGGAGGGGCAGGAAGTTTACTTTCGACAGTCATCATTTGGACTAAAACACTGCTCCGAGATAAGGGGCAAGAATATATACTGTTGCAAGAGTAGGGTGAGAAACTTACTATGGACCTCCAATATTTTGGAAACTGGGGGCATGTAGGGTCTACCCCATTTGGATGCTTCACTTTTCGTCCGTGGTCCGTCGTCCGTCCGTCCGTCCGTCGTCCGTCCGTCCGTCCGTAAACAATTCTTGTTACCACGATTTCTCAGGACCTACAGCATGGATCTTTTTCAAATTTGGTACACAGGTTCCCCTTTGGATCTAGTTGTGCAAGAAACCTTTTCTGGTCCGATTCGAAAATCCAATATGGCCACCAGGCAGCCATCTTGGATTTCCCCATGAAACCTTGTTATCGCGATTTCTTAGGAACTACTGCATGGATCTTTTTCAAATTTGGTACACAGGTTCCCCTTGGGGTCTAGTTGTGCAAGAAACCTTTTCTGGTCCAATTCGAAAATCCAATATGGCCACCAGGCAGCCATCTTGGATTTCCCCATGAAACCTTGTTACCGCGATTTCTCAAAAACTACTGCATGGATGTTTTTCAAATTTGGTACACAGGTTCCCCTTGGGGTCTAGTTGTGCAGGACACCTTTTCTGGTCCGATTCGAAAATCCAATATGGCCACCACGCAGCCAACTTGGATTTCCCCATGAAACCTTGTTATCGTGTTTTCTCAGGAACTACTGCATGGATCTCTCTCAAATTTGGTACACAGGTCCCACATGGAGTCTAGTATAGCAAGATACCTTTTCTGGTCCGATTCGAAAATCCAATATAGCCACCAGGCAGCCATCTTGGATTTCCCATGAAACCTTGTTACCGCGATTTCTCAGGAAGTACTGCATGGATCTTTTTTTCAAATTTGGTACACAGGTTCCCCTTGGGGTCTAGTTGTGCAAGAAACCTTTTCTGGTCCGATTCGCAAATCCAATATGGCCACCAGGCAGCCATCTTGGATTCCCCCATGAAACCTTGTTACCGCGATTTCTCAGGAACTACTGCATTGATCTTTTTCAACTTTGGTACACAGGTTCGCCTTGGGGTCTAGTTGTGCAGGATACCTTTTCTGGTCCGATTCGAAAATCCAATATGGCCACCAGGCAGCCATCTTGGATTTCCCATGAAACCTTGTTACCGCGATTTCTCAGGAAGTACTGCATGGATCTTTTTTCAAATTTGGTACACAGGTTCCCCTTGGGGTCTAGTTGTGCAAGAAACCTTTCTGGTCCGATTGGCAAATCCAATATGGCCACCAGGCAGCCATCTTGGATTCCCCCATGAAACATTGTTACCGCGATTTCTCAGGAACTACTGCATGGATCTTTTTCAACTTTGGTACACAGGTTCGCCTTGGGGTCTAGTTGTGCAAGAAGCCTTTTCTGGTCCGATTTGAAAATCCAATATGGCCACCAGGCAGCCATCTTGGATTCCCCCATGAAACCTTGTTACCGCGATTTCTCAGGAACTGCTGCATGGATCTTTTTCAAATTTGGTACACAGGTTCCCCTTGGGGTCTAGTTGTGCAAGAAATCTTTTCTGGTCCGATTCGAAAATCCAATATAGCCACCAGGCAGCCATCTTGGATTCCCCCATGAAACCTTGTTACCGCGATTTCTCAGGAAGTACTGCATGGATCTTTTTTCAAATTTGATACACAGGTTCCCCTTGGGGTCTAGTTGTGCAAGAAACCTTTTCTGGTCCGATTCACAAATCCAATATGGCCACCAGGCCGCCATCTTGGATTCCCCCATGAAACCTTGTTACCGCGATTTCTCAGGAACTACTGCATTGATCTTTTTCAACTTTGGTACACAGGTTCGCCTTGGGGTCTAGTTGTGCAGGATACCTTTTCTGGTCCGATTCGAAAATCCAATATGGCCACCAGGCAGCCATCTTGGATTTCCCCATGAAACCTTGTTAGCGCGTTTTCTCAGGAACTACTGCATGGATCTTTCTCAACTTTGGTACACAGGTCCCACATGGGGTCTAGTTGAGCAAGATATCTTTTCTGGTCCGATTCGAAAATCCAATATGGCCACCAGGCAGCCATGTTCGATTTCGCATGAAACCTTGTTACCGCGATTTCTCAGGAAGTACTGCATGGATCTTTTTTTCAAATTTGGTACACAGGTTCCCCTTGGGGTCTAGTTGTGCAAGAAACTTTTTCTGGTCCGATTCGAAAATCCAATATGGCCACCAGGCAGCCATCTTGGATCCCCCCATGAAATATTGTTACCGCGATTTCTCAGGAAGTACTGCATGGATCTTTTTCAACTTTGGTACACAGGTTCGCCTTGGGGTCTAGTTGTGCAGGATACCTTTTCTGGTCCGATTCGAAAATCCAATATGGGCACCAGGCAGCCATCTTGGATTCCCCCATGAAACCTTGTGACCGCGATTTCTCAGGAACTGTTGCATGGATGTTTTTCAAATTTGGTACACAGGTTCCCCTTGGGGTCTAGTTGTGCAAGAAACCTTTTCTGGTCCGATTTGAAAATCCAATATGGCCACCAGGCAGCCATCTTGGATTCCCCCATGAAACCTTGTTACCGCGATTTCTCAGGAACTACTGCATTGATCTTTTTCAACTTTGGTACACTGGTTCACCTTGGGGTCTAGTTGTGTAGGATACCATTTTTGGTCCGATTCGAAAATCCAATATGGCCACCAGGCAGCCATCTTGGATTTCCCCATGAAACCTTGTTAGCGCGTTTTCTCAGGAACCTACTGCATGGATCTTTCTCAACTTTGGTACACAGGTCCCACATGAGGTCTAGTTGAGCAAGATATCTTTTCTGGTCCGATTGGAAAATCCAATATGGCCACCAGGCAGCCATGTTGGATTTCCCCATGAAACCTTGTTACCGCGATTTCTCAGGAACTACTGCGTGGATCTTTCTCAAATTTGACACACAGGCTCCCATTGGGGTCTAGTTGTGCAAGAAACCTTTTCTGGTCCGATTCGAAAATCCAATATGGCCACCAGGCAGCCATCTTGGATTCCCCCATGAAACCTTGTTACCGCGATTTCTCAGGAACTGCTGAATGGATCTTTTTCAAATTTGGTACACAGGTTCCCCTTGGGGTCTAGCTGTGCAAGAAACCTTTTCTGGTCCGATTCGAAAATCCAATATGGCCACCAGGCAGCCATCTTAGATTTCCCCATGAAACTTAGTTATCGTCATTTCTCAGTACAGCATGGATCTTTCTCAAATTTGATACACAGATTCTCCTTAGGGTCTAGTTGTGCAAGATACCTTTTTTGGTCCAAATCGGAAATCCAATATGCCCACAAGGCGGCCATCTTGGATTTCCCCATGAAACCTTTTTATCGCGATTTCTCAGAAACTACTGCATGGATCTTTCTAAAATTTGGTACACAGGTTCGCCTTGGGGTCTAGTTGTGCAAAATACCTTTTCTGGTCCGATTCGAAAAACCAATATGGCCACCAGGCAGCCATCTTGGATTTCCACATGAAACTTTATCGTCATTTCTCAGGAAGTACTGCATGGATCTTTCTCAAATTTGGTACGCAGGTTCCCCTTGTCACCTAGTTGTGCAAGATACCTTTTCTGGTCCGATTCGAAAATCCAATATGGTCACCAGGCGCCTATCATGGATTTCCCAATGAAAATTTGTTTTCGTGATTTTTCAAGAAGTACAGCATGGATCTTCCTCATATTTGGTACACAGGTTTCCCTTGTGGCCCAGTTGTGCCCGATACCTTTTTGGTCCGATTCGAAAATCCAATATGGCTGCCAGGTGGCCATCTTGAATTTCCCCTTGAAACATTGTTATCGTGAATTCTCAGGAAATATTTCATGGATCTTTCTGAAATTTGGTACACAAGTCTCACATGGGGCCTAGTTGTGCAAGATACCTTTTTTGGTCCGATTCGAAAATCAAAGTTATGCTTCAAATTAATACGATATTCCCGAGTTGTGACGTTACATCACAAGAGTCGGCGGATCAACCGGTGGGGCATTTTCTATATATTGACTATAGAGAATTTCCATATCTTCACCTTCCATATCAAGGAGTTCAAGTAATTCGGAATTAAAATGTATTTCTTCAAATTTTAAATCAGTTTTCTTTAGTTCATGCAGTTGCAAGTGAACTGCCCCACCCTTTCGTCTGTCGGCGGATCAGCTACATGAAGGGACGTCACTCTTGTGACACAATGTCACAACTCGAAAACTGTAGACTACTGCATGTTTCGATCCAAGGGAGATAATCAGGATTCAGACACGAAGTTTCAACATTACTGCGCGGACAGGATCCCTTCAGTATTAAGTATTGTACCATCTTATTATTTTCGAGCATAGTATAATAAAAGAGATATCTCAAACTAGTCCAGTAAACAGAACAGAATTAGCATTCGTTCCTAATTATAAAATCTTAAGTATGCCAAAGTGTCAAAGAGATTTTTCTTCGCTTCCAGTACCCAATGATGACACGTGCAAAAAAAAAATTAAATAAAAATACTACAAAACGAAGACGAAGGATCCTCCGTACATGTACATTCACTTTCAGATTAACTTTGCTCATTTCTCTTGTACTATAACAACCGACATAAGTACAGTTTCTAGAAATCTTGAAACTCCTGAAACTTAGAAAGATTATATCTTGGTGTTTTCCAGTGTCCCTTTTTCGATCTTTTTCGCTCAGATTCAAAATTCTGTAAACAAAATTACAACTGAATCGTCTTAGTAACAATGGACAAAAAGATCCTCTTGTCATTAGCTTACAATTATCGGACAATGGTGGGCGCCAAGATCCTTCAGGATCTCTCGTCTCCATTTGAACAGCTGCAATAAAATCGCAGTTGAGATACTAAGACTACATCCGAAAATCCATCAAATGTCAGGTGTCGACGAATGCTTTCCTGTAGAGTCTGCTTTTCAGTCGTCAGACGTCGTCAATTTTTCCCACCGCTTGCATATCGCTCCATTGTACTTGTTCATCTTTGTTGTATGTCAGGATCTCTTGGAAGAGCAGGTTTGCCCCGAAGGGGAATTTCTGATAAAATATCAGTAAAAAAAATGAATAAAAATAAAATGCAACTCACTCATCAACTGGAATGTTCACTCATTTTCCGAAGTTATAAAAAAAACGGATAATACAACGGATTGCAAATGTAGTCTTATGACAATCAGGTAAGAATGTTGGCAGTGTGTAGGGAAAAGCAATCAAATTCAAGCATGAAACACATGACCTAGTTTATTTGACATTACAGCGTGCTTAACGGACGTGAGTAAAGGTGACCCAGATAAATATTTGCGGCTGCATAACATTCGAATCATTCAAACTTCTCGGAGCACTGCAATCACTCAGGCGGGTAAGTTCATTTCTACAAATTTATATAACATTGGTATATAGCTTGAATATGGTAAAGAGAGTGTGGTCATGTTATTATTACGGTAATAAAATCAGGATATAGCCCCCACCCCTCAATCCCAGAAGATGATTGTACATGCCTCCGTGGTGCATCTGTACGTATCACATATGCAACTGCATCTTTCCATGTGAACATATACACTCTAAAAAATGCTGTGTACAAAAGATGCACAAAGTGTTGCAAAAATTATCATGCACAGTGGTGGGAACAATTTATACGCAGTTTTGTATACTTCTGAAAACACATTATGCCGAAAGTACATGTGTGTAAAAGACGCACACAAAAGTGGATATAAAAGCTACACACCACTGTGCATGATAATTTTTTCCGCACCTTTAGTGTACTTTTTGTGCACAGTAGTTTTGAGAGCATATATGCTGTACTTGTATATGCATGTTTGGGTTATCGTAACACGGGGATTTTCAGGCTGTTACCACTGAACTAGATATTCAATTTAATTCAATTCAATTCTTTATTGGCACTAACACAATTCACATTGGTTATGGCCGAGAGATGAGGCAAGCACAATGAAGTACTGTTTGTTATTCCAGTATCACCCCCCTCCCCTCCCCCCTTCGAGATACACACGCACCATCCATTTCCAGACAATTTATTTATTTCCATATGAATTATAGCGAATTCGACTAACAAACATACATAGTTCAAGCAACCACCAAAACTACGATTACGTCAGCAGATAAAAAACATCCCCACAGTTTTTTTTTCAATATAAGATAGCTTAAGCGTCCCCTCTGAATTAACGTTTGTCTCGCATTCACCTTTTTCTTGAAATTATATATTAAAGCAAGCGATATACAGTTTAATATGTGTTAGATGCGAGGTCTAGCCGAAGAAAAACACATTCGCCTTCGGCACTACACGAGATATGTTTAACGGTTTATATCGAGCTTTAGATTACGGGTGACGTTAAATGTATTCATCTTTCTGCTTTTTTAGTACGATAATACAACAAATACTCGCGTTGAATATAGCTAACGGACACCACAAACTACAATCGTACTCGTCGTAGGCTTAGACTCAGGACACTGTGTCTTATCGAGAACATTCGGGACGTGTATCTTACAAGGACGCCTTAGACTCAGTGTCCTGTGTCTTATCGAGAACATTCGGGACGTGTATCTTACAAGGACGCCTTGACCTTCAAGCTGAATAGCTTGATCTAAAACGGAAGAAATAAACTAGTAGTAGTATTCAAATTCTATACGTCATACACAAGGGCCTACATATGATTACCAGAACAGTCATCCAAGGTGTACACATAGACATTCAATGAAAGTATGGCTGAGATACATACATGCCGTAACATTACTGGTGCTAGCAATGCTATCGTAATATCAACATGATAAAAATACGCGAACATCTGGTCTGGACATTGGTCCGAGTAAGCCAGGTGACTGGAGTGTCATACGTTCGATTTTTCTACTCCACCGAGTAAACGGATACTGCATGTTTTGTTTTTATCTGAAAATTATGGAGATTCGGCCCAAGATTCCCCTCCTCTACATGCACATAGACATATGAGCTCCACGTTAAGAAGCTATCGGTCACATTTGCAGCACAGGACTTGCTGCTTGGTATTCGGGAGTAATAGAAGAAGTTGCATCTGGGTCAGATTGACCTCAAAAATTTGCATATGACCTCTGTGACGTCACTTTCTGTTCCGGTCAACCCCTGCGCATGCGCACAATACCGAATATTAATAATGGTACGCAGGAGTCAAAGGCCACTTCCAGTCACGTGACCGGAAACGGAAGTGATGTCACAGAGGTCATATACAAATGTTTTAGGTCAATGTGACCCCAGATGCTCTGATATATACGAGGGTCAGTCACAGTGTGCGTCATTCATCGTTCGCCATTTGGTCAACCGGGTCACCAGTCCTACTAGCAATCCTTCCCCTAACACCCCAGGTGGAGTTACACGTCTATGAGGATAAAGTCACCATAGTGGAAGACCGTGTTGATGTTTGCTGGTCGCGTTGAGACCATATCGAATACGGTTACGTAACACCGTGGCGGCTGAATCAAATTTAAACGGGTATTGAGCGGTAAGCTCGATGGGGACCTCATCCACAAAGACAATGCCATCTACGTACACCGCAGACCATTCTTTGCACGCCTGGGGCGTTACCATGACCCTACGCGAAGCTTCACCCAAGACCCTGACCTGTGGACAGCCTTCGAGAAAGTAGTGCCTATTATGAAACAGCTATTTACACCGGACGAGCGGTCAGCTGTTCAGTTGGGCTGGGTTCGTGTCCTGTGTGACCCAATGAACAAATTATCAAACCCATCAATGAAGCGGAGCCAGAAGACGATGCCATAGACTATCCGCCTAACCTAAGCCAACCCAGGGTGCCTTTATATAAAACGAAGGAAACTGACCACCTGCGTCATTCAATATGAAGAGCTGGGAGAATGTGTTGGATACGTTGTATTATAGTCCTGGGTATCCGGCTGCGTATAGTGGATTGTCAGCTCTTTATCCAGCGGCCAAGCCACAGGGGATATAACGTGCCCAAGCCCGAGATCGATTAAAAAAAACACCTAAACCTAGCATCGAGCTGCCCGCCACCATTTCCCACGGAACCGGGTCATCGTGGGTGGTATAGATGCCCAATGCAAGCCGATTTGGTCGATATGAGCGCTTTTGCCAAATACGACGATGGGAATCGGTATATCTTGACATGCGTCGATATTCTGTCAAAGAAGGCGTGGGTGGTACCCATCCGAACAAATTACAACGCATATAAGGGAAGTGGGAAGAGGTGCCGACATACTGACAGAGCCACATGACTTCACCGTGTAGTCTTCCGGTTAACCTATTCTAAAGCACATATTAAGAATCAAACGATTCGTGATATGTGTTGTATCTCAGGTACGCTTTTATTGTACCTGTTCATGTGGCAACTTGGATGATATGACCACACGGCCCTATCACCGGCATAAGCGGTATTAGATACAAATTTAGAGAGCTATGATGGAAATGCTCTGGCAACTCGTATATCGGTAATTGGTGAGCTGTTTCGATGTGACAACTCGTACACTGGGGATTGCTGAGCTGTATCGTCGTCAGATGAAAATGACGGCATTTAGCACAAAAGACTAGTCTGTAAGGCCCGATGTCGACCCAGCATCAACTTCCCATAAATGCCAACATATATCAAAGACCAAAAAGTCTGTACAGGGGGTGGGTCTCGGTGACGAAACGTCCACCAGCAGAATCTCGCCATATACAGGTAAAAATTACAACACATATAAGGGAAGTGAGAAGAGGTGCCGACATACTGACAGAGCCATAGTGGGAAATAGGAAGTGAGAAAAGGTGCCGACATACTGACAGAACCACATGACTTCACAGTATAGTCTTCAGGTTAACCTACTCGAAAGCACATACCAAGAATCTAACGATTCGTGATATGTGTTGTATCTCAGGTACGCTTTTATTGTACCTGTTCATGTGGCAACTTGGATGATATGATCACACTGCCCCTAGCCCAGGGCCCTAGCCTTTAAGGGTATCTTCAAGACGGGTCGCAAGCCATTGTATTTGCAAACCGACGAAGGCACGGAATTTCTCAACAGAACCTTTCAATAGTTTCTGAAAGCGCAGAAGGTGTTCTTTTACACGTTCAACGAGACGAAGGCCTCGATCGTCGAAAGGTTCAATCGGACGTTCAAAGGCCGCATGTGTAAATATTTCACCTACAAGAATACAAGGCGGTACATTGATGTTCTCCCCCAGCTGGTGGAGGGTTACAATCGGTCCTATCCCCGTAGTATTCAGAGAGCACCCATCACTGTTACTAAACGCAACGAATCCCAAGTGCGACGTGTCTTGTACCCCAGTCATGCTCAACCACGATCGAAGGTGGTGTTCAAGGTCGACGACCATGTGCGCATTAGTAAAGTCGTCAAGATCAAATGGCGCATACCCGACAGCCACGTGTCTATGAACTCGAAGATCTTCAAGGGAAATCGTTGCTAGGGACCTTTTGCGACGTAGAATTACAGCCAGTGGTAAAAACAGCACAAGACTGCTACACCGTGGAAAGCATCCTGAAAACCCTTGTGCCGCCGAGATAAGACTCTCGTTAACTCTATCTGGCCTGGGCTTTTTGGGACCTATCCTGGCCTGGTGGGGCGAGATGGCCCCCTATTTATTTTTCTTATTCCTTGAGCTAGGGAGTTGAAACTTACCACACCCTATCCTTGGGGCAAGCCCTACCAGGCCATGTAAAAAAATTTCGATTTTTCGGGCAGATTTAAAAAAAAATTATTTATGCAATTTCTCCGCTAAAACTGCATGATAATTAGCAAATATTGATGTGATGTGAAATAAAATAGTTTTTGTCCACTTTTCGTCGCGAAAAAGGAGAAATTTTGAAGAAATATTACCCAAAAATCACTTCTGGTACCCCACTTGGTCGCCAGTTTGAATTTTCCGACGATCCGCTGCTCGGGGGATCAGGCAAATAGGCTCAAAATGACCCCATTATGTTAAACTATAAACTCACGGAGTTTCAGCTCTCCATTTTTGTCGTCCCGGAGATAGCACAGAAAGTTTGATAGGGGGTCATTTTGCCCCCCCCCCAGTCCAGGTAGGGTTAAATGGCAAGGGGGGGCCCAATTCGTTCAATTCCTACCAGGTGTAACGGCTATAAAGCCAGAACCCACAGCCGGCATCCTTCATTTTACGCTCCACCATGAACACAGTGCTATGGACAAACAGCGATCGCCCCTGAACATCACGTTTCCCAAAACGCGCAAAACGCAAGTGAACTTTGTGGTGACATTGCTAAACCTACTGTGCATTTTATACGGAGATCTGTTTTACGAGGTTGTGTAGCTCATCTCTCTACTTAACCAACCAAGGACACTCGAAGTGAGTGGTAATCAAACCAGTCCACAAACCTTTCTACATCAGTCAAACCCGTGATCGAAACGAGCCCAGTCATCACCACAACCACCACACCGAGTATACGCATTGAGACCTACACCAAGTATTGCAGTGTCCACTACACATGAAAACCCACCTCATTTCATTACCCTCAGTGAACGCCGTAACGTACCGACAACAGCGACCAACGCGGTTGCACCGACGACCCGGGTTCACTAGTACCAAATTTACAGAGCGGGTTACCACGACAGCAGATACACCTCCAATCATGGACCCCCAGAGGAAACATCCCCTCACCTGCGTCATCGCAGGACCGACGGGGTCAAGCAAAACACACTTCGTTCAGAAACTCCTCCACTACGCCGACAACGTGATTACGCCACCCATTGCCCGGGACGTGTGGTGTTACGGAGAATGGCAGGCGGCGTATGCGGCAATGCCGAACATCACGTTCGTGGAATTACAAGCGTCTAGTCGTCTAGTCCGTCATTCATAATCCAGCCGTCGTCCATTAGAGAATATCCGCGTCCATAATCCAAAGACGGAATAGCGAAATAAGACAATATTGTAGCATCATTTTCCATATAACAGTATTGCACCAAATTCAAAAAGTCAATCATAGTATACATACATATACATAGGCTTGTTTCCTGCAAGAGAGAAGCGGTCAACAGTTTTCAATGATGCTGGCAAGACATCATGATGTTCCGAAAATATCAAATCCGTTTCGCTGATCAGTATTCTTAATCCATAATATTCGTTGTAAATTCGTCATCTAAAGAATGATGTATCTCAGTCACGCTTTGATTGTGACTGTTCATATGAGTACCATGAGGTTCTTGAAGTACATGGGTTCATACGGCCCCTAGCCCCGGGTTAAGCGGAATTAGGCACAAGTTACGAAACGTAGAGCCATAGATCTTGCACGCTACGTTCGTATTTTGCTATCAGCATGCGATATGTATCGCCAAATTTGAGAAACTTTGAGTGTAGGCGCTTGGTGGAATAGCCCTGTTTTTTAAGTTTCTGCACCAATGTTGTGTGACGTTGATTAAAATCGTCACATTTAATACAGGATCTAGCAAATGCTACTAAGCGAGATATGTATACGCCATATGCAGGTCCCACTGGAATATTACTGTCCAGAAAGGGATAGTTTACGATGTCGAAATTGTAATCATCTCTTTTGTCATAAAGTCGACGACAGAGAATGCCCGCTTCATTTTTATAGAGATATAGATCTAAATATGATGTGCCTGTAGGGCTATCTGTAATTTCCTTCAAATCCAGTGAAGGTGGATATATATCCTTCACTGCGTCATTTATATAGCGATTATCCACAGCGAGAAGATCGTCTATATAGCGTTTGGTGAATGAGAAGGAACGGGCTTTGAAGGCCTACCCAACGTGGCTGATCTGGAACCGGACACCGTGGTCATCCTGAATCATCTCATGGCGGAGACAGACGCTCGCTCACCCAACTCTTCACCAAAGGCAGCCATCATCGCCGACTCAGCACCATCTACATTGTGCAGAATCTATTCACCAAAAACAAAGAACATCGGAACATCAGCTTAAATGCACACTACCTGGTGGTACACGAGAGATACCATTCAACTGCTGTAACTGGCGAGACAGATGTACCCCGGCCGCACTCAGTTTGCATTGGAAGCCTTTAAAGATGCGACAACCCCTCAGCAAGCCACCCCCGACCACCTTCGACTACTGACTGGTATCTTTCCCGGAGAGACCCACCACGTGTACAAAAATGATGTAAATACACCCACCGTGGCTCCCCCAGCTGGGGTGTGTGTTTGATGATGGGGATAATAAAATATATAGAACACACCATCATTGTTCATGTTGTATTTGTAGACCCATAATAAAAAGCGTAGGTTTGAGGAGTCCGGCATTATTTGTACATTAGATGTTCGCACGAGTACGGAAGCACTCCCCGACGTTCCGTGTATTGAAGAGGACCCCACCCGAGTTGGTCCCAACCATTATACGTGACGCGGACACTGATCTTGTACGCTGTCTGTGCGAGAGCGGGTATAACCTGTTGAAAGGCAACGTACCACTGACTCCGACTCAAAGACCAAGTTGTTCAAGTATAAGACAGGTCTCCGAACCCCGGTCAGAAAAAAGTCTCTCAGCCTAAGAAGAAAAATGTTTACAGAAAGGAGGCTTTCTCAGGGCAATCTTAGCACCGTTGGCCGCTTCCATGTTGGGTCCGATATTGGGCGGACCGTTAGGCCGACAAGGAACCACACGAAAAAATGATCCTCGTCGAACCGCGTCTCCTTCAAAGCCGCCAATCACCGTACCCCGTACCCTCTACCATCAGTACGTTGAACACACTCGATGAAGAGATGTGTCAGATCTTACAACGACCGGGGTTAACCGACAGTGAGAAAATACAACGGTACAATGCGACGCTTCAGCGATACATGACGTTCATGGACCAATACAAAACCATCCCTATCCCACCACGCGACATACCGGCGACTTCAGCATCACATGACCTCCAGCCACCATTATCAGGTTTACTGCCCACAGTCTCACAGTGGGTCGATGACAAAGTCTCAAAGAGTGTACCTGCATCGTTCAAGAAACAAGCTGGCCTGGTATTACAACGGGTGAAAGACAAACCTAACATGGCTTGGAATGATAAAGGTGAACTACTGGTACAGAATCGGGTAGTTCACGGTACCCACATGACGGTTTTAGTGAATGACTCCATGCGTCAACGCAGGTCACACGCGGATCCTGAGGGATGAGAGATCTTTGCTCACGGCTTGAAATGCATTATTGTACCACAGGAATTGATGGTGAAGCCCCAACGCTGGGCCTGGATGCAGCGGGTCCAGCAATCGCCGATACGTGCACCTCGCAAGCCACAACGGCAGACGGGACCCCCACGGACAGGGGAAGCTGAGTGGGAACCGGAGACACCACCCAAAACACCACAAGGGGTACGCTTCTTACGAAAACCTTTCACACCTTTTTACTACACCACCTCTGACCAAACTGAACACCTCACAGCTCGAGAGTCCTGACACGTAGCAAGTCACCGCGACGTTCACGACGCCGGGAACAAACGCCCAAGGCCTGGGACAACTATATTAATACCGGGAGCGGGTACAGAAAAACTCAGTCACCATGTTTTACCTCACACTACCCAGTAACAGATCGGCCGCCGTGTTCCCGAGCAATACCTTAACTCACTACGAAACACAGTTACCCCAACCCTTGCACCTGCCTAGTCGTTGGGAATGTGGTAAATATCCAGTACCCGTATACGTGGTACAACGTGAAAGAGGACGTTTTGTGGTATCTGATCACGCACGCCAGCAAGCCGTATCTCTTTGTACTCCCTCAAGTCCAGTACCACACCCCGAAAGTGTTCACCAAGGCGTTGTGCGATCTCATGGAGGGTAAGATTGGTCGCCGGGTGGGCAGGTCTACTAAGAGATCACCATAAGTATGCATGGGTGCTACAATATTGTCTTATTTCGCTATTCCGATTAGGTATTTCGATTATGGATGAAGAAATCCTTTTGCGGACGACGGTCAGGTACTGAATGGCCACACTCGACATTCATAATTTGTCACTTTTCTGGGGTGCCGACAAGACATCATCACGTTTTCATCGTCTATGCTTCTCAGCCAATATAACATACCTGACGAATAATATCAATAATATTCAACAACGGCAACTATGAAATCTATAAAGGAACATTGAAATACTGGTGGCGAGTATTTTAGTAAAGAATTCTTTGATATTGGACTAATATATATACAAAACGCAAGTGCTACTGGTGTTGTTGTATCATCATTCTAAACATGTTTCCACTAAAATCCCTAAATCCTCGCAGAGGGTTTACCTGGGCCGTTTTGGTGATTTAGATGAGTTCTCGACTCCTACACAATCTCATACATTTCATTCTCGTCGGTTGTTTGAATTAACGCGTCGAAATCTGAAGCCTGCGGTTTTCGCTTTGACACCCGATGTCGATTTCAAAGGTACTCTGTCTGGCGATGTAATTCAAACCAGTCAAAACTCGAACCTCGCTGCGAATTGGCCTGATGAGATGCATCAGCGCGCTGATTGGTTCGGTTTAGTTGAAACCCCTCGAGCTATCGGTAACTAACCAAGCCAGTGTATGGATCCAAACCTATCGATTGATCCACCGGCTCGTGAGGATGACTTGGATGGGTGATAAGTACAAGAGCATATATGGATGACGATCGGCATGTTGACTCGGAGTGTTGGAGTTCTATCGACCAGGGTTACGCTGTAGATTTCGGAAGGCGTCATTCCAAGATTGTAATATGAATTCAGTCGTCGATGCAATGGTGTGCATGCGCATTCGCTATGGCAGTCTCCATAGTGCGGGGGTGTTTGTCGATAGGTGGACCATACCTGATCCAAATATTTCGTGCATGGTGTCGTATTGAAGTTCTCGTGCTGCAAATTAAGGCTAGTATGCTGTCCACGGATGACCAGCGACGTCATGGTGCGCTTGTCCCGTCGAAAAGTCGTATAGAAAGAGCATATTCGTGTGCGCCACTTACCCACCTCTATGGGGCAGAAGAGGAATATATGGATAGGCATGTGCCAAGTGTTCACCATTCTCTACTACTGATGGGGTCACCGATGACGTCACCGTCACGTGAATTTCAGAACAATATCCCAGTCTCTAGCGGCCAGCGCAACCCACCAAACGATGACCCCCTCACCAAGTTACGAAATTCTTGTTAGGACGACCATGGCAAAAGTTAACAGATTATTAAACGTCGAAATCAAAATTATTGTCTTGTATAATAACATGAAAACGTCCTATTTCACGTCCACGAAAGATCAAATTCCACCAGAACTTCGTAACTTGGTGGTATACAAGTTTTCGAGTCCAGCATGCACCAAACATTACAAAAACTGCTGAGCATGCTGAGGGCAATAATAGTGAGATATTCAATCATGTCAAAGCTGTGACCAATTTGATTATCTAAAGAAATTAAACAGCATGGCAATCTTGGCTCCTACAGTACAGCCAAATCTTAGAAGTGTGATTTTTAATAACACCAAAATTATACATACATCTCAACATTGGTCTGATTTGTTGTTCAAAGAGGCATTTGTCATTAAAGCACACAAACCTTCCTTAAATCATGGACTAAAAGCCACAAAACAGCTA
>JAVTVY010033748.1:0-14266 GCA_036873755.1 Hanleya hanleyi | reverse complement strand
GATTCAACCTATCTTATGTTATGGCTCAGAAGTATGGATCGGTTATACGAAGGAGTCATTGTGTCTTAATAAGCTTCTGTTATCTAGTAAAGATATTGAGCTCGTACACCGAAAATTCTGCAAAAATATTCTTGGCGTTCACTCTAAAGCTGTAAACATGGGAGCACTTGGTGAACTTGGGAGACTCCCAGTATACATTTCTGCACTTGCTGGCTCTATTAACTTTTTGTTGCACATTTTTGGATCTGAGTCATCACTACTGTATAAAGCATTTCTGGAACAAACAGATGAAAACCAAAAATATGACTCGAATAACTGGGTCAAATTTATAAAAACTTTACTCGACCAGCTAAACCTATCCCATATCTGGGAAAACATGGGATGTCCAAATCAAAAGAAATCTCTAGTCTTTGCTAAAGAACAGCTAAAGAAAATCTTCATTGAGATTTGGCAAGGGGAGCTAGATAACTCTAGCAAACTGGAAGTATACAAACAAATTAAAAATAGTTATACAGCGGAAATGAACATACTCACCAATCTTAACAAGAAACACCGTGCTGCCATGGTTCAATTGCGCATTAGTGCACACAGGTTAAACATTGAACGTGGAAGATACTTAAAAGATTCAGTTGGAGCAAGACTGTGTAAAGAATGTCAGGTGATTGACAGCGAAGAACACTTCCTGTTAAACTGTCACAAATTCAACGGAGAAAGGGGTGCACTAATGTCTACTGTAAACCCCTATATAGATTGTCTTTTAAGCAGGCCTACAGATCACGAGTTATTCCTGTTCCTGCTGTCTGGTAGAAATCCTGTGATAACTAAAGAAGTAGCCAGATATTCTTATATATGTTTTAATACACAGCAGTCTTAGCCCATGTATGACATCACAAGTATAACCCAAGGCATCCACGAGAACGCTAAATCATCAGTGATGTATTCAAATGTATTTTGTTGTCTTTGTTTATATTGTCTGTGATATTGTCTGTGATGGTTTCATATTGTTTTTATGTTTCTTGTATGATGTTTCTTTTAATGTCCTATTGTTTTAGTGTCTTAATTGTTTTGTCTTAATGTACTCATGTTATATTTGTCTTAATGTATGTCTTAATGTATATGCATTTTAGTCCTATGGACAAAACTGAGCAATAAATCTATCGTATCGTACATTGAACCAATGACCAGTCACTATTATGACCCCAACCAATGATCCTACTAAGTAATGACTGTGAACCAATCAGTGATGTGCTATCTATGCAAATGCTATGGAAATCGGTACGCAGACAGAGACAGCCACTTAGCCATAGGTCTAGATGAAAAATTTGGGTTCATAGCGAAGAACATTTTGTACAGCTCGTTATCTCTTATGGGTCATTACGTTCGTAGGCAAAAGATTCTACTACCGAGAACGTTTCAGAACGAGAGAACGCTACGGCGTTGGTAACTATTTCAGATTCTGTATTAGCTAGAATGTGGGATATAACGCATTTACTACCTCGAAATGAAAGGAGGGAAGGATGTTGTGGAAAGGCCTTTTCCAAATATGCACACCAGTTGAAACATTCTTCTGGGAACAGCCATGCTTGGTAGATAGAGGACGCTGGCCGGTTATGATTTGAACACGGATAGTGAAAACCGTTATCGGTGATAACTGGCAGGTAGGTTTGTCGGCTAACCGGTTCAGAGTGCTATAGTTGAAATTATTACAAAACTATTTTTTTATTTCTAATTCTCTGAATTCAAATGTTTGGAGTTTGGAGAATGTGAATAAAACATTGATTATTTTTGACTTTGTATCCTCTATTAATATAATCTATAAACTTTGTACAATGAATAACAAAGAGTTTGAAAGAGCTAATACGGGTTATTATATAAACGGATCTTGATTTCCTGTCATTCTCGTGTGTAATCATTAGTATTCCGTGATAAATGATGTCGTCTTCGTGCGCGGCAAGCTATTAACAGCGTAAAAGCGATCCCCACGCTGTTTCCTGTTTCAGACTGAACTGATAAACAATCGGAATTTACCCCTAGACAGGAGCAATAAGCACAGCAAATTTGAAGTTGATGGACAAGGGCATTCAAGAGTTATCCGACGAAAAAAAAACTGGGAAAAAGAATATCGTAGGAATTTTCTTCCACCTGACGGTAACAAAACCTCAATCAATATAATATTATAGCTGGAAAATTCACAGACAATGGACTTCACTCGCTTGATCCTGTTGAGATTAATCTCCTTCCTGTCAGCTTCTCTCGGGAAGCCACGTTCGGGATACACACAATCATTGATTTTTTGGGCCTAAAACTATAATCAGGACTAGGCTTCCGGTGAAATTTGATGGATCATTATACCTGACTGACCGAGAAATGGTTTGGGATATTGTTTAATATGTTTCTATAATATTCAACACTTAAAACTATATCCAAACAACATTTCAGGGCCAGTTTGATTGCCCATCTCCCATATTCCCTGCGATTGTGTCAGACGGAATGACCTAAATTTTGGTAGCCTTTTTAAAAAAAAAAATGGTGGCGACTGTATGGTGAATTGTTTATTTATTTGAGCGGAAAATGTTTATCTGACACGGTGAGTCATTAGTGGCGGCGAATGTTAGGGAATATAGTTTTGTCAAGATGCGCAGTCGATTTACTAGATATTAAGTAAGGCTGTTGGTTAATGGGTTGTGACCTTTCGTGTCAGTATACATTGATGGAGGAACAAGTCGAAGTTCAGTTACATTTGTTAGATATCCGCCTGTGATTCGGTGCAGATCGTATTGTGGGAATGCGGTCTATTAATTATGGACCTTTTACTCGAACATTGACCATCACATGGAAAATTAAGAGAAATATTTCATAACTATCGATCATATTTCGAAACAGCATTCGCGACAACCGAAAAAAGTATACGAAAGGTGAGATATCTTACTTTCTTAGTATCTCAATAATCCATACATTAAGTTATTCCCGTGTTCAGGAACGCAAGGAATCCTACGCACAGACATTGCATACACCAGAAACTCGAGATTGAATGCAACACATCATTTGAATGCACCGAATGTTCTTTACTTGTAAAACAGTTATCGTTTAAGAAGATCTGCACAATGACGGAGCCGTTCGCCGAGCATATGTCATTTTTCTTTACCACAGAGGTAAGCCCGATAAGATTACATGAGCACCGGAGGGGGTTACCTGACCATCTGATCCAATTAACCAGGCCACCTGATTCAGGAAAGCACAACTCTGGTACCTGAACAAGTTTGTTATCTCGTAGGTCCAGAATTATAACGAAGGTTAAGATACAGTACAGATCTCCCTGTAGGGCTGTCAGTCTATTTTCTCTACACGAAACGCTTGTATATATTTTCAGTTCCAATCTCGAGATGCTGGCATTGACGAACGCTTCTGATGGTAGAGTTAAATTGAGACTATCTGTTATGCGTAAGGCAGTAATGGGTGATTTGCAGGAAAATAATCCGTCACAAGGACACGTATCAACATTAATCTCACATGCTAAATTAATACCAAATCCGTATGATATACACATACAAAGCAAGCGGTTGGTGTCCATCCTTTTTTAAAATTACTCTTGTCTTTCATTACTGATCGCCTTTGGTCTGGATTATGGGCCTTATCTTGCCAAAGCATCCAAATATGACTAACTTTTGAACAGCTGAACAGTCAATAACATATACGCGTCGTCTCTGACAGTAGCGCGATTTGATGCAAACCGTTTCAATAAGCAATTCAGCGATACACAAAAACAACTATGGTGCTGTGGACTAACTTAAAGCTATTTGGAGCGTGGTCGGTTTCAACCAATGATATAATCTTTGACTGGTTGTCTTTCAGCGCTCACCGGAATCAGTTGAATATTTCTGCTTTGATATCCGCCATTTGTGACAGGCTGTCACCATTGTAGTTAAACCTTTAACGACATAGTTGTGCAATAAGTATCTGCGGCTGCAGCAAAACTTTACATCCGTGAGCCCAACCATGCACTCTCGAAATCATATCGTAATAATAAGTCCATTGCTGTAACTCCTGAATTAGCCGAAGAGATCACACGCTGGCGCTTTGTTAATAATTGCTTCAGCACTCTCCCTTGGGAGTCTGAAAAACTCCATGACAACCGGCCCATCTCATGCAACAGGTGAGCATGTAAAAGGAGGCACAATGTTTACTTCATGCACTAAGGTCTATAAAACAGAGAATAGAAAATTCCCGAGTTGATGCCCATGTTGATAATATGGCCCTTATCCATGCCTGGGCCAATGAAGGGGCCCGTCACCTTAAGCTCACAAATGTCATCAAGGGAATATTTGAAACATGTGTGAGTCTGAATGTTTCTCTGAAAATGCATTATGTACAAACTGGGCATAACCTTGCTGACTCCCCTCCCGGACACTGGCGTGGTCTGATGCCATGCTCTGTCGAGAAGCTTGGAGCAAGATACAAGAAAAGTTTGGCCCGAACACTGTTGATTTGATGGCATTGGACTATAATGTCATGAATGATGAAAACGGTCAACCTTTGTGGCATTTTGCCCATTGGCCTACTCCATTATCTTCTGGGGTAAACGTTTTCTGTCAAATCCTCCCATCAGAAAAAGCAGTCAAAATATGCCAAGCAGAAATCCAGTCTTCAGAAAGAATTTGAAAGTTTCCTATGCCTCCTGGCTAAGCCCAATCTGCATGTGTGCTCCTCGTTCAATATACATTTTCATAAACGCATGGTGACAGTCTCAATATTTCGACAAAATTTTATTTGTCATCTTCAGGATGTGATCTAACAGCAGTTACAGGCTCTTATATATAAAACGACTAACAAAGACTGAAATGGTTCGATACACAAAATTAGAGGGCAATAGCCAATCAGATAATATGTGAACATAACAGTTAAGGTAAACATGAGTGGCAAATAGACATGACAAGGAATACACACACCACATAGGCCTGACAATACACAATCGAAATGGCAATAGTTTGATAAGGATAATAGATAGGGGTGGTGATTTATTGAGGTGTGTGAATGTGTATAGAGTGGCAGCAGAAATGTCAATCAGGGGAATAAACACAAGTGAAACAGAGATTAGAAAAAATGTATTAAGTTGATTAGAGAAACGTAACAAAGGTACCTAAGATTGAAATCGAAAATAAGATATAGAGAATTGGATAGTTACAGAACGGGAAATGCTGAACTATATGGGCGAACTATATTAGGCTATTACATGTAATCAACAAGACAAGAAATACACACACCACAGAAATGCTGGATGGTTGTATTATCTTATCTAAACAGTGATTGATGGAATAAAATATATAAAAATTGAAATTGGAAACAAAATACCAAAATAATAAACAGTAGTCTACCTGAATAACTGTAGCTCTTTCGAAGCTTTTACACCACTGTTAAGTTTAGGATTTGAGCGCCGAATAGCTAGGGCTTCCTTAAATAACAAGACATTCCAGTGATCCGCGGAGTCGATAACTTTAGTGTTAGACAATAAGACTGAAGACAATGGGCAATATGGAATACCTTCTAATCTATTAGGTAAATCAAGTAGGTCTTTAATATGTTGGAAGTGCTCACAACTGAACAAATGAGAATGGATTTCGCTGTTGCCTTTACTATGTTCCTTTAGTCGTGTTTCAAGACAACGCTCAGTTTTTCCGATGTAACTAGAATTACAACCAGGACAGGTAAATTGGTACACAATATCACTTCTAAATTCATGCGGAGTCTTGTCTTTGATGTTGATAATTGCACTGACTTTAGTGGTTCTCCAATGAACAATGATCTTCACTGGCTTTGTGAGAAGTCTGCGAATTTTGCTTAAATATCGTTTGACTATTCGTTCTCCCTGAGGACCAACGTAAGGGAATTTAAGCCAGATTTTAGGTATGTCGTCTTTAGGATTATCTCGAGGCGCACAAGCCAAACGGGTGTTGAACTTTTTGACAAGTTTTTCAACTGTAGCTTTGGGGAAGCCATTCCAAGACATAAAGTCTTTAATAACACTCAACTGATTGTTGAATAGCGAAACAGTACTACAAAGTTTGTGAGCTCTAGTTATAAGTGCCCGTATCCAAGCAGTTTTTGTATCCAAGGTTGAAAGCTGTCGAAATGAACATACTGGCCGGTACAAGTGGATTTTCGGTATATTGAGGTTGTCATTCCATTGCAGATTTTGATATCGAGGAAATGTACATCAGTATAAGCGTCAAATGTCTCGTGGGTAAACTTGAGCTGTGGGTTGAAAGTGTTCAGTGCCGTCAAGATTGAGTTGAAATCAGCAATGTGTCGTCCACATATCTGCAGTAGAATTTAACCGTTCCATCTTGGACCAGTTTATCCACCACTGTCTTTTCTAGTTCAGTCATGATGATGTTGGCGAGGGTCGGCCCTAGGGGGAACCCATCGATACACCGTCCACTTGCTGATACAATACATTGTTGAACGAGAATGGGGTTTTAGTACAGGAGTCCATCAACAGTTTTTTCAGGGTAGTCTTTCGGATAGTGGTTGTAATTACCTTCTGTTTATATATACGGTCAAGAATGATATTCACTACTTTCCTCAGAGGCACATTGGTGAACAGCGATTCGACATCGAAGGAAACAAAGCGATAGTCTTCATCGAATAAGTTTTGTGGAATTTCTCGAATACGTTGGGCTGCATCAAAGGAATCAGATAGTGAGTATTCGTTATCCGTTAATGGTTTCAATAGTTTCGACAGGAATTTACCTACTATCGAGTAGGCAGTACCAGTTGTGTCGATAATTGGGCGAAACTTGGGCAGATTCACAAAATCTTTGTGTGTTTTAGGTAACCCATGGGCGCGTGCTGGTCTTGTAGATTTGGGTTTCACTTCCTTCAATTCATCTTCAGTAATTTCACCTCGACGATGAATTGTGCGCAGGTAATTTTGCAGGGTGCGTAGTTGGGTCATACTGGGGTTCTTGTCTAGTTTGCGGAATTTCGTCCTAATCTCGAAGGTTTCATTTAGGCTGGTAATGTAGTCCTCCTTCCGTAGTAATACGACGCCGCTACCTTTATCAGGTTTCAAAATAGCGAAACGTTCTTTCAGTGTCTTCAGGATTTTGATTCGGTGGGCATCAGAAGACAGTCGTTTGTCACTGAAGTCCAGTATGTTGCATGACATGGCTCGGATAGCATTTTTAACACGTTCTCTCTTAATGTAACCCTTCGGTAGCAGTCCATGGTAATTTAGATGTTCCCAGAATGTTTCGGCACATATGATAATGTCTGAATCTCTCGGGGACGTAGCAAGGCCATGTTTTAAGCCAAAACGTAGAATGTCTTCTTCGTCTCTGGAAATCGTTTCATTGGTGAGATTAAGGATAGTGGTGTTCGGGTTGTCTTTCAGGCCGAGTGAAATAGAGTGTTCTTTGAGTAGTGCGGTGAATTTCTTCTCCTGGCGTTGGATATGGGCAGCGTTGATTTTGTCCACAGGCTTTCTGGCGATGTGTTTGATCGTGGTGGCTTTCATCCAGGTAGTGCTGTTCATCAGTTGTGTTTCTAACAAGGCATTTTCCCTCCTCAGTTGTCGAACTGCGAGGACCTTCTCACGGATGGCTTCTTTCAGTAGTCGTTTGTGGTATCGGCTACGTAGTCTGGGGGCCTTGGATCGCAGATTAGCCCAGCGGATGAACTTCGGAGTGATGTTGTTGTCCCGACACTTGTTCAGAAACTTGAGGTCAGATTCAGCCTTCGTCAGTCGTCTGTAGCTCTTTTGGTAGGCTACTGTGTGTTGGTGAAGGATAGGGGCAGTGGCTCGGAGCGTTAACCAAAATCGTGTTGATCCACTGATAAGCTTGGCATAATGCAGAGGCAAAGTAACTCCGAATAAACTTAATAAACGCATGGTGACAGTCTCAATATTTCGACAAAAGTCTATTTGTCATCTTCAGGATGTGATCTAACAGCAGTTACAGGCTCTTATATACAAAACGACTAACAAAGACTGAAATGGTTCGATACACAAAATTAGAGGGCAATAGCCAATCAGATAATATGTGAACATAACAATTAAGGTAAACATGAGTGGCAAATAGAATTGACAAGGAATACACACACCACAAAGGCCTGACAATACACAATCGAAATGGCAATAGTTTGATAAGGATAATAGATACGGGTGGTGATTTATTGAGGTGTGTGAATGTGTATAGAGTGGCAGCAGAAATGTCAATCAGGGGAATAAACACAAGTGAAACAGAGATTAGAAAAAATGTATTAAGTTGATTAGAGAAACGTAACAAAGGTACCTAAGATTGAAATCGGAAATAAGATATAGAGAATTGGATAGTTACAGAACGGGAAATGCTGAACTATATGGGCGAACTATATTAGGCTATTAATTAACAAGATAAGAAATACACACACCACAGAAATGCTGGATGGTTGTATTATCTTATCTAAACAGTGATTGATGGAATAAAATATATAAAAATTGAAATTGGAAACAAAATACCAAAATAATAAACAGTAGTCTACCTGAATAACTGTAGCTCTTTCGAAGCTTTTACACCACTGTTAAGTTTAGGATTTGAGCGCCGAATAGCTAGGGCTTCCTTAATAACAAGACATTCCAGTGATCCGCGGAGTCGATAACTTTAGTGTTAGACAATAAGACTGAGGACAATGGACAATATGGAATACCTTCTAATCTATTAGGTAAATCAAGTAGGCCTTTAATATGTTGGAAGTGCTCACAACTGAACAAATGAGAATGGATTTCGCTGTTGCCTTTACTATGTTCCTTTAGTCGTGTTTCAAGACAACGCTCAGTTTTTCCGATGTAACTAGAATTACAACCAGGACAGGTAAATTGGTACACAATATCACTTCTAAATTCATGCGGAGTCTTGTCTTTGATGTTGATAATTGCACTGACTTTAGTGGTTCTCCACTGAACAATGATCTTCACTGGCTTTGTGAGAAGTCTGCGAATTTTGCTTAAATATCGTTTAACTATTCGTTCTCCCTGAGGACCAACGTAAGGGAATTTAAGCCAGATTTTAGGTATGTCGTCTTTAGGTTTATCTCGAGGCTCAAATCCTAAACTTAACAGTGGTGTAAAATCCTAAACTTAACAGTGGTGTAAAAGCTTCGAAAGAGCTACAGTTATTCAGGTACTACTGAAAGAAGCCATCCGTGAGAAGGTCCTCGCAGTTCGACAACTGAGGAGGGAAAATGCCTTGTTAGAAACACAACTGATGAACAGCACTACCTGGATGAAAGCCACCACGATCAAACACATCGCCAGAAAGCCTGTGGACAAAATCAACGCTGCCCATATCCAACGCCAGGAGAAGAAACAGCGAAATCCATTCTCATTTGTTCAGTTGTGAGCACTTCCAACATATTAAAGACCTACTTAATTTACCTAATAGATTAGAAGGTATTCCATATTGTCCATTGTCCTCAGTCTTATTGTCTAACACTAAAGTTATCGACTCCGCGGATCACTGGAATGTCTTGTTATTTAAGGAAGCCCTAGCTATTCGGCGCTCAAATCCTAAACTTAACAGTGGTGTAAAAGCTTCGAAAGAGCTACAGTTATTCAGGTAGACTACTGTTTATTATTTTTGGTATTTTGTTTCCAGTTTCAATTTTTATATATTTTATTCCATCAATCACTGTTTAGATAAGATAATACAACTATCCAGCATTTCTGTGGTGTGTATATTTCTTGTCTTGTTAATTAATAGCCTAATATAGTTCGCCCATATAGTTCAGCATTTCCCGTTCTGTAACTATCCAATTCTCTATATCCTATTTCCGATTTCAATCTTAGATACCTTTGTTACGTATCTCTAATCAACTTAATACATTTTTTCTAATCTCTGTTTCACTTGTGTTTATTCCCCTGATTGACATTTCTGCTGCCACTCTATACACATTCACACACCTTCGTGCAAAATCGTCAATTCACCTCATATTTCTTGCTATAAACATATGAAGATAAACGATAACCAGAACCAGATTTGGTCTACGACTACAGATTGGAACAGCGAGTATGCTGTGTCAAGGTGATTCTGGTTATCGTTTATCTTCATATGTTTATAGCAAGAAATATGAGGGGATTTTGCTTCAAGATTGGCGATTTTGCACGAATGCACTACTTCACGGCCCTGTTATTCGAGAATATGGAGACTCAGTGCCTTGAAACTTTCCCAAGTATACAATATAATATTGTACTTCATGCCAACTGAACAATTTCTGGTATATGCAATATTTATTTTTGGCACTTCTGCCGCACATGTTCTGGGGCCATTTACCCATCTAAACATACATGGTCCTTTGATTGATCATTACAGCTGATTGGGCAAGAAATGGTTTGTGATTAACTTAAAATGTTTCTATAATATTCAACACTAAAATTATCCAAACAGCCTTTTAAAATTTTAATAGGGGAAAATTCGGGACCGGTTTGATTGCCCACCTCCCATATTCGCTGTGAATGTGTCAGGCTGAATGACCTTTTTTCTGGCAGCCGTAGCTCGAAAAAATGGGGGCGAATGTATGTTGAATTGTTTATATGTTTATAGGTCAGGCGACGATCCTTATTCTGTCACTTGTCCCAGTCTCGTCTCCGGAGATTGTGATGAAAGTATATCAAAAAGTATTAATACCCAGTTCTACCTGGAAGCCTTTTTCATAGACACCAACATGTTCCAAAGCTGACACTTCCTCCTTCTAATACTATATTCCAACAGAACAGAATTAATAGATATCACGGTATCCTGCCATATACGTATCGTATGGTATGTGTATTTATTGAATAATAACTACTGTTTTTGTATACGACTGGGAAACACAATAGCAAGCTATGGGACATTGTGTTTCCTCTGATTCAAAATATTCTGCTTAAACCAAGAGCGTTCGTCCCCCTTACCGGAGCCCACATCAAATGAACACAAAATGAAACTGATATTATTCACGTGTCGAATATTTTGATTACTGTGACTTCAAATTAATCAATATTTTCGAAACTTGTATAATATCAAATTAATTTATATTTACTTAAAAAAAAACCGACAAACGGTCGAAAGCTGATACATTAATACCGTGTATCATATTTAATACTCGTATCATTTTAACCAGTTCCGTTCGATCTCTAATCTATTGTGTATATAGAAAAGGGTTCGTCTACATAGTCTACATTGTGTGCTCTCCAAGTTCAGCGACTTACAATGTACCTGGTACCGTGCCAAACATTCTTGTTCTGGTATCGTGCCCAAACCGTCAAATACAAGGACATTTCCAATATACTCGCTATTCCAGAAATTGATGATCCAAGTTCACAATTGGGGAATTCGTATCTAAGAAATAATGTTAGCTGACATTTACTTCGTATTTATTTATTTATTTTATTTATTTACTGATTTTGACATATAGTCTGGGTTAAAGAGCGGGACACAGCCCATATTAATCTTCTCCCCGTAAACATATATACAAAAATAAAACCATATCAATTAAGAATGTATAAGAAGATAAGATTAATAGCTATAACTTTAACAATATATACATTAGATAGATTAAATAAAATATGTTACAACTGAGTTGAAGAGTGGGACGCAACCCATATTAACCTTCTCTCCTTAAAACATAGATATAAAAAATAAAACCATATCAATTAAAAATGTACAAGAAGATAATAAGATTAATATCTATATTAGTAACAGTTATAAGTTAGATAAAAATGTGTAAGAAGAAAATAAGATTAATAGTTATAAATGTAACAATATATACATTAGATAGATTAAATAAAATATGTTACAACTGGGTTGAAGAGTGAGACGCAACCCGTATTAACCCTCTTCCCTCTGAAACATATATACAAAAAATAAAACCATATCAGTTAAAAATATATAAGAAGATAATAATATTAATAGCTATAATAGTAACAGTTATAACTTAGATACATTAGACAAAAACTGTTTTACTTTCATGTATTAAACTGTGTAGAGGTGAGGTGTTTAAAAGAGCTTATACTGAAGGAGCAGTAACTATATGCTGCGGTATAAGATTCCACTCGGCAATAACTCGATGGAAAAAATTAAACTTTAGAATATCCGTTCTATGAGGAGGACAATACAACTTAAAGGGATGATAGTTCCGTATGTGTATAGCAGGAGCATAAGTAAAATATAACGAGAAGGGTATGGATATGTGATTATTTAAAATGTTATAGCATGTAGTTAGACGGTTCTTTTTTTCTCCTCTGTTGTAGGGATGCCCAACCCAATGATGCACGAAGTGTCATAGCTACATGTAGTAATGTAATCTTTGGCTTTCGTATGGCTTTCACATTACCCTATTATATATTATGGATTGGCACAAGTAAAATCGCTGATGCAAAAGCGAAGCTCTCACTAAAATGTGTTTTAAATGGTTCAATGTTATTTGAACTACAACGAGAGATACCAATAAACAATTCGATTTGTTGTTTCAAATCCCAACCTACCTTTATTAATAGAGGACAATGAACACCTGGATACGTTATATAACACTCTCATAGGGGCTATGGGTGCTAATGAATACCCTGACCCATAGCTAGGCGTGTAATTCAATACCCTGTATGATAATTCATATCGATTCCCTCCATATACTCTATGTGAAAAAGCTCTTTTAGGAGCAACTCTGACATCAACTTGTATCGTCAATTATCAATATAGGCATTGCTTCGTCCAGCAGCTCATAGTTCTGTCGTCCTTCGTCCAGCAGCTCATAGTTCTGTCGTCCTTCGTCCAGCAGCTCATTGTTCTGTCGTCTGCTTACAAGTGCTTGGTACTCTTATTAGCTATTCGATGTCACCGACACGCCTCCTCACAATAGTCAATTTATAGGTCGATAGTATACTTAGTGCACTCATCTCACCGTTACCTGTAGTTGTGATCGATAGGTCGAATTATCCAATTCCATCCATGAATTAAATAGTGACTTCGAAAATAAACTGCAGAATAAAATAATGTTCTATATGACAGATATGCACATTAACCCAAGTATAAAGATATTCACCGGAACAAGTAATGTATCCCTTCATATTAAGACACTACGGTACTATTAGTCTATGAATAGACATATGAGTGCGGCTAAGTACATTTATTGGCACATTTACAAGATACAAGAACCTTTATGTAACGCCGGATATTTTTACATTGAACATTCGCGGGCTTTTCTTCTGACGAACAATTGTAGAAAAGCAACAATAAGTCTATGCATAGACAAAAGAGTGCATTGTGTGGTGCAAAATATCTGAAAAAAGTTGTGCATGTAAGGTACACAGTAACATATGTATACTAAAAGTTGTTTAAAATATAGTTTGTGTAAGAGAAATAAAAAAGTACGTACATATGTGATAAAATAAATAAAATTCACTTAAGTGTACATATATATTTCTCCGGATACATTTTAAAATAAATATGTTATTAAAAGTTGACTGGTATATAGTTGGTAAGAGAAAAATCTACGTACGCTTATATAATGAAGTGCGGATCATTCTGCAGAAATGCTTTTATGAGTCCGCCTGTCTGAAATCAGTAGGCAGGCTGTTCCACGCCAGGGCAGGTTCGTACCTGAGCCCGTACTGAGCACTAGCAACAAGGGGTACCACCACCTTGTTCTGATTACGAAAAAAGTATTCTTTATCCTTGCGCTTAACAAAATTTTGTATATACAAAGGGGAAATATTTTTTAGAATCTTAAAAACGTCACAGACCATAGCTTCCATTCTTTTGATATGTAAAAATGGGGTGCTTGCCTTTTTTCGTAAAATAGCTATGGACGAGCAGTTGTCATCAAAAGTGAAGCGCAAGGTTCTCTCCTGTATTCAGTAGTTGAAGTTTGACTTTATGAAAGATTTGTATATTGTCAAAAGTACAATCTTAGGAGCTTGCCTACTCTCTTTAAAACTCCCAACTGCCTTGAGGCTTTTCTGCAGCGTTCGGACACATGATTGTCAAATTTCAATAGTTGAAATTTGGCTGAGTTCGCTTGCGTTTTGTTTTCTTCAAACCATTGGATTAGGATAGAGCTCATATTGCCATATATGGGGTGTCATAGAGGTGACCACATCACGTGCTGTGGGCTGAAAATTGTTTGTTTTTCTTTGCAATTCAAACGGGGAATAGACAAGACTTGGTTCCACGGCATGGAGAAAAAAAAGCGTCTCCAGATCATATTTGAATGTGGTGGAATCGGGTTCAGAATCGACCATTTTTTGCTTCAACAAAAA
>JAVTVY010033747.1:0-15253 GCA_036873755.1 Hanleya hanleyi | reverse complement strand
ATCCGTTTCTAATTATAAAATCTTTAGTATGTTACATAGCTCATGCCAAAGTGTCAAAGAGATTTGTCTTCGCTTCCAGAACCCAATGATGGCACGCGCAAAAACAAATACTACAAAACAAGAGGATCCTCCAGACATTCAGTTTCAGACTAACTTTGCTCATTTCATTTGAACTATAACAATTGACATCAAGTACAGTTTCTAGAAATCCTGAAACTCCTGAAACTTAGAAAGGTAATATCTTGGTGTTTCCCAGTGTCCCCTTTTCGCCCTTTTTCGCTCTTTTTCGCTCAAATTCGAAATTCTGCAAACAAAATTACAAATCAATCGTTTGTTCTTAGTAACAATGTACAAAAACATCCTCTTGTCATTAGCTTACAATTATCGGACAATGGTGGGCGCCAGCATCCTTCAAGATCTCTCGTTTTGAGATAGATCTCTCTGTGGCGTCATGGCGGCCATATGGGGTCTTCTTTACATTATCTAGTAGAGTAAGTTTCAGTCCTCTAGCCTTTCCTCTAGCCTTAGAAATAGCAATTGTGTACGTTGCGTGTAATACACACATAGAGATGCGTGCAGACTTACGAACAGCCAAGTTGTAAAGGCGATGGGAAAATAGTTCCACGGGAAGAGCTATCTTCTTGCACAGACCCGATAGAATATCCGAATAAGCTGCTGTACAGTGCCATCGTCCATATACGGACATGCTAAGTCAGACGGAATCTAGTCACCCCTCCCTTCTCTTTTACGTGAATGCGGACGTGGCCACAAGAAAACTGTCGAACACAATGCTGCTTGGCTCTTTTAAAGACACTTGCGGAACCTTTTTTTCTGAACTGCTGATCAGAAATGTACATTCGGGAGCCTTAAATATAAATTTCCTATAAATCTGCAGATTTGACTCGCCGGAACAGTCAACGCGGACAACCCAGGCAGAAGACACTCACTGTCGTATAGTCCAATATGAAGTCCACGTTCTATGACAGTTATTGCGCGAATGCTGCAGCATCCAGACCTGGAAAATACACCATGCGGACAGTTCTCCAAGCCCTGGTATAGGCAGATTCAGAAATATGTTCAGGGCTATCGTATACACACAATGGCGTCCGCTACCTACGCCTACGTATCACTTCTGTTAAAGGCACCTTCCCTGCACTGGAAATAGTTACCACGATGAAGGATTCGAACATCTTTGATGAGATTGAGCTATTGCATGTGTGGTGACAAGATTGTCCGAATATATATATACGTGTTCCTTCGGACAATTTATGGAAAAACTTCCGCTCACTCGTCAAAATTTAATGGAAAAAATTCATACTGCATTATTTTCACTGAAGTTTCTGACACATAACTCACCCAAAAGGTGTCATTTGTTCCAAAAATAAAAGTCGATTTCCGAACGAAAGCAGATTGAATGGATTGAGTGTGGCGCGCCACACAGTGCCGTAGCAAAATACAGAGAGTTTCGTAAGCGAAATTGCCCTCTGGATTTGTCCGTTGTACCGTTGGTTATAAATGATAGGCCTTTTTCAGTATTAAAACAGCACATTACTCGCTGTGTTACCTCTGAAACAGCACATTACGTAACTCGCTGTGTTACCTCTGATTCCCTCAAATAAGAGTTGTCTTTTCACAGTTCATTTACAGGCCGCAAACATATTATTCGAGAAAAAAATCACTTGTGTTTCTGAGAATTTAAGATATCTCATTACATGTAAAAGGTGCAACATCCAGTATGACGGAGAGACGGGCAACAAGCTCAAGACTCTTCACGCCAGCCATCGCGCCGAGATACGTAGAGGTGACACTTTACTAGGTAAACATAGCCACAACCTGTGTTTGCAAGGTATTGGAATTGTGAAAAACAGAACAAAGATTGACAGGGAACGAGAGATCCTGAAGGATCTTGGCGCCCACCATTGTCTGATAATTGTAAGCTAATGCCAAGAGGATCTTTTTGTCCATTGTTACTTAGAACAAACAATTGATTTGTAATTTTGTTTGCAGAATTTCGAATTTGAGCGAAAAAGATCGAAAAAGGGACACTGGAAAACACAAAGATATTATCTATCTAAGGTTCAGGAGTTTCAAGATTTCTAGAAACTGTACTTGATGTCGGTTGTTATAGCACAAGTGAAGTGAGCAAAGTTAGTCTGAAAGTGAATGTCCGGAGGATCCTTCGTCTTCGTTTTGTAGTATTTGTTTTGCACGTGTCATCGTTGCGTACTGAAAGCGAAGACGAATCTCTTTGACACTTTGGCATGAGCCCTGATTATCTCCCTTGGATCGAAACACGCAGTTGTCTACAGTTGTTGAGTTGTGACGTTGTTTCACAAGAGTGACGTACCTTCGGCAGACAAAACGGTGGAGCAGTTCACTTGCAACGGCATGGACAAAACTAAACTGATTAAAAATTTGAAGAAATACATTTTAATTCGGAATCATTTGAACTCCTTGATATGGAAGGTGAAAGTATGGATATTCTCAAAAGTCAATATATAGAATACGCCCCATCGTTTGATAAGCCGATTCTTGTGATGCAACGTCACAAATCGGGAATACAGTATTAATTTGAAGCGTAACTTGGATTTTCGAATCGGAACAAAAAGGTATCTTGCACAACTGGACCACAAGTGGAACCTGTTTACCAAATTTGAGAAAGATCTATGCAGCACTTTCTGAGAAATCACGATAAAATTTCATGGGGAAATCCAAATTGCCGCCTGGTGGCTATATTGGATTTTCGAATCGGACCGAAAAGGTATCTTGCACAACTAGACCCCAAGGGGAACCTAAGTACCAAATTTGAGAAAGATCCATGGGGTACTTCCTGAGGAATCATGATAACAAAGTTTCATGGGGCAATCCAAGATGGCCGCCTGGAGGCCATATTGGATTTTCGAATCAGACCAGAAAAGGTGTCTTGCACAAACTGAATAACTGTTTAGTGTATTTCGAGATAAATATACATTTTGCGATCAGTAAAACAGTCAAATAGAACAGTTCTTGGTTTTCACAAGAATCCTGTAAAAAATGGCGAGACCCCTACCCGGGTAAATGCAGCGTAGCCCAAAGCACCCTGGGAGAGGATGGGGGAACCGGGGTACCAAATTTGAGAGAGATCCATGCAGTACTTCCTGAGAAATCACGATCAAGTTTCATGGGGATAACTAAGATGGCTGCCTGGTGGCCATATTGGATTTTCAAATCGGACCGAAAACGGTATCTTGCACAACTAGGCCTCAAGGGAAAACTGTGTACCAAATTTGAGAAAGATCCATGTAGTACTTCCTGAGAAATGACGATAACAATGTTTCATGAGGAAATCCAAGATGGCTGCCTGGCGGCCATATTGAATTCTCGAATCGGACCAGAAAAGGTATCTTGCACAACTAGACCCCAAGGGGAACCTGTGTACCAAATTTGAGAAAGAACCATGCAGTACTTCCTGAGAATTCACGATAACAAAGTTTCATCGGAAAGTCCAAGATGGCTGCCTGGTGGTCATATTGGATTTTCGGATCGGACCAGAAAAGACATCTTGCACAACTAGATCCCGAGGGGAACCTGTGTACGAAATATGAGAAAGATCCAAGCAGCAGTTCCTGAGAAATCACGATAACAAAGTTTCATTGAGAAATCCAGGATGGTCGCCTTGTGGCCATATTGGATTTTCGAATCGGACCAGAAAAAGGTATATTGCACAACTAAACCCCAAGCGGAACCTGTGTACCAAATTTGAGAAAGATCCATGCAGTAGCTACTGAGAAATCCGGATAAAGTTTCATGAGGAAAACTAAGATGGCCGCCTGGTGGCCATATTGGATTTTCAAATCGGACCGAAAAAGGTATCTTGCACAACTGGACTCCAAGGGAAACCTGTGTACCAAATTTGAGAAAGATCTATGTAGTACTTCCTGAGAAATGACGATAACTATGTTTCATGGAGAAATCCAAGATGGTTGTCTGGTGGCCATATTGGATTTTCGAATCGGACCAGAATATGCATCTTGCACAACTAACCCCAAGAGGAACTTATGTACCAAATTTGAGAAGTATCCATGCTGTAGTTCCTGAGAAATCGCGACAACAAAGTTTCATGGGGAAATCCAAGGTGGCTGCCTGTTTGCCATATTGGATTTTCGAATCGGACCAGAAAATGTATCTTGCACAACTAGACCCCAAGAAGATCCTGTGTACCAAATTTGAGAAAGATCCACGTAGTAGTTCCTGAGAAATCGCGATAACAATGTTCCATTGGGAAATTCTAGATGGCCGCCTTGTGGCCATATTGGATTTTCGAATCGGACCAGAAAGGTACCTTGCACAACTAGACCCCAAGGGGAACCTGTGTATCAAATTTGAGAAAGTTCCGCGTAGTAGTTCCTGAGAAATCACGATAACAAAGTTTCATGGGGAAAACTAAGATGGCCGCCTGGTCGCCATATTGGATTTTCAAATCGGACCAAAAAAGGTGTCATGCACAACTAGATCCCAAGGGAAACCTGTGTACCAAATTTGAGAGAGATCCATGTGTTACTTCCTGAGAAATGACGATAACAATGTTTGATGAGAAAATCCAAGATGGCTGCCTGGCGGCCATATTGAATTCTCGAATCGGACCAGAAAAGGTATCTTGCACAACTAGACACCAAGGGAAACCTGTGTGTTCCAAATTTGAGAAAGAACCATGCAGTACTTCCTGAGAATTCACGATAACAAAGTTTCATCGGAAAGTCCAAGATGGCTGCCTGGTGGTCATATTGGATTTTCGGATCGGACCAGAAAAGGTATCTTGCACAACTAGACCCCGAGGGGAACCTGTGTACGAAATTTGAGAAAGATCCATGCAGCAGTTCCTGAGAAATCACGATAACAAAGTTTCATTGAGAAATCCAGGATGGTCGCCTTGTGGCCATATTGGATTTTCGAATCGGACCAGAAAAAGGTATCTTGCACAACTAGATCCCAAGGGGAACCTGTGTACCAGATTTGAGAAAGATCCATGAAGTAGTTCCTGAGAAATCGCGGTAACAAGAATTGTTGACGGACGGGCGGACTGACGACGGACGACGGACGGACGACGGACCACGGACGAAAAGTGATTTGAACAGCCCACCACCTGGTGATGGTGCCCACCATCTAGTGATGGAGGGCTAAAAACATGAACTCCTTTGGCAATACGAACTGCGTAGCTTCTACCCCGAAGGAGTTAACAAGCGTGATGTCAGAGATAGGACTGGGAAAAGGAGAGGAGTAACATAATGCATTCGTTGTATTATTTAAGTGAGCTCTCATCATGTTGACGTAAGTACTCGTTATGCCTTTTGTCTCTTTCTAATTAGCTAGCCGACGTCTGTTTTGTCGTGTTGTTTCTCTTGTCTTGTACTGTTTTAAATGCTTTGTTTTCCTTTACGGCTATGTCGTGAACTGTTTTAAATACTTTCTTTTCCATAACTACCGTTCTTATTTAAGTCTGTTCACCACTCTGTGTTTGGTACCATATAGCTACTGTAGAAAGGTGAAATATGATCATGAACGTAAAAGATATACTCGCATATGTCTGGTAAAAACTGTGGTAAAGAAATACTCTACTGAATACCTAATAATCCCCCACGCTGCAAAATTCAATAATAAGATGCTTGTGGGTGGGAGAAACTCTCTGTCACCGCTTATATTTGGGGAACGTTTGGACAGGTGATTACAAAACTGAATTGTGCAGGTCAATGAAAATTGTATATCATGATCCTCACTCATGTCCCTTCTAGTCCAGCAATGTGAGACGGAGCAGTACAATGCCGCTCATATGTGTTTGTATACGTATATTGACATGAAATGGACATTCTAATATAATGTCCCCGTGTTCGTCCCGATCCATACATTGGAATGAGGGGGTAATTGCTGGCAACACCAGACTGTCCGCATGGTGCGCTATTCATGCAAAATGTGAAACTCAAGACTGAGCGATCAATTTTGAATCTATTTCTGGAACGTCTGATCTATCGAAGAACAACGATACCGGAATAGGCAACACTATACACCGACATGGCGAATATTTTTTCCCGAGAACTTTCTCTCCGGATCAGAAAAAATGAGAGTTGAACCTTTGTAACTTGAGTTAGTCGCTTAAGGATAGCTGCCCCCTTAGAGGCAGTTTTTGCACCCCCGTGACAATTTGTCGTCTGTATCAATACATATACAAGCTGAGTAGCTGGCAGATCCTCCGCCAAGTAGCCTGTTTGAGAGCATATAGCATATACGCTTCCAATATGTCCTTAAATATAACTTGGAAGTGGATATGTGTATGTGGAAAGAGACGTTTATCTGGAACTGTTGAGACAATTTGAAGAGGTTTGGGAAGCAGTAATGGGTAGTGTAACACTGGAATGTAAGTCTGTAGTTGTATATGGATTTGTGGATGGTGAGGTTTATAAATCGATGGGTGGAATAGATCAAGATATCACAAGACAGATGGGTACAATATGGAAGGACGGACGGAAGGACGGAAGGACGGACAGACGGCTAGCATTTCCAAGTCCTCCCACCACTTCGTGGCGGAGGACAGCAAGATAACCATAATAAACTATATATTTTATGAAAGCATACATCGTAGGGATTCCAAATATATGATTTGTATAACCGACGCTGCTACTGTGTAGAAAATATTTCAACTTTAAAAAATTAAAATGAAAACAATAGCGTCCATTTTTTCAATTGAAATTTCATGAAAACTGTTGGTCTTGTTTTAACTTCGATGGTATACCTTATCAGGAGACAATTCGAACTAGTAAAGCTAATCTCATTTTTTTAAATTTTTGCCTGGCTATGTTTTTACAGCTATTTTACTAAAATAATTTTTTATAAACGTACCTTTTTACGGTCGTTTGTCTTAAAAGTTGAATAATTAAAAAACTAATCCGAACTTACAAAAAGTGAGATAAAATTTACCAGATCACCTTATAAGTAACAAGCATGCCAACTTTCAAAATTGTAGCATGGATAATTTTCGAGAAATAAACGTCTAAATCTCGGATTTTGTACAAAAATGAAAGGCTAGAAATCGAACAAAATGTGTCCAGCTGTTCATCTGATGAATTAATCCTATTATTTGGCTTGAGTTCTATTGTCAAATACATTTTAAACCTGATTAATGGGACCTACTCGAATTCCTGTTTATTCTGCATAACTATTACACTATGTTTTTTTCGTCAAGGCGGTTTAAAGTCCAATTTAAACCAAATTTCGGCTGAGAATTGACACCTGTGTAGATCATTTCACGGCGGGTGTCTGAGTGAAGTGTCATACTGTTATATTTATAAGCAAAAATACGGATTTTTGCATGGTTTTGATCAGAAGGGTGTAGATAAATGTAAATAAGTGGGACTAATAGATAATTAGCTTACCATAATACTGCTGAAATGAGTTTTGGAAAGGGGAATGTAACAGACAAAAATAATAATAGCCAAGCCGAAGCTATGGCAATCTGTTTAACTGTTCCAGTGCCTCGGAAATTAAATTTTTAATCATAATATTGAAGCACTTCTATTTATAATTTTGATTTCATTTTTTTCACAAATGTTAGAGGAAATAGTGAATATTTGAATGAAGAAATAAAAAAATGACCTATTTTGACCCTCTAAGGGGACAGCTATCATTAAGATATTGGGATCCTTTTATGCCTAATTGCATATCTCCATCCCATTTACCAGACGATCATGGGACAAATCAGAATGGCGGTCATGTGGGTTGCCAGAAGAGTTACGTTTTCGTCTTTTTCTTCATATATTTGTTTTACTGGGGATAAAACGCACATAAATTATATCACATTTTTGATTATTTAGTATTTTTGTGCGTAAAATCGACCAAATATATATATTTTTTAATCGGTCAAACATTGATTTCTATGAAAATTACATCACCAGTAGTACGGCCATCTAACTTTGTAAATAAGCATTTTCTGGTAGAATCTGAACCAAAGATAAAGTGTGGGCGTTTCGGGATGCTCCAAAATCTCTCAACTCATATAGGGTTTAAAGGTCTATTCGCATTTCATAAATATATAGAAGAACATACCCGCTCTAGAGCTCATGTTGATTATTACTCCGCCACTTCCGCCGTTTTCTTTACTCATGTGGTTAACCGCCAACATAGTTCCTGATATCACGCCTACCTTAAATAATGGATTTGAGAAATTACACTCGATGCTGTCATAATAACTGGTGATAAATGCATATAAATTATCATATTAGTAAGTGGCCATTAAATGTTATAAGGCTGTAAACGAAAAAAAAACTGATAGAGAAGCAGTACCATTTGTAATTTCAAGTGATAATTGAAGCCTTCAATGAATCAACGTCACACACAATTATTGCATAAGGCGAATCGTCTAGATTATACCACTCCAATTCGGGAATATTCCGAAAATTGTCGTAAGCTTACAAAACAAACGTATCATGATTCTGCGTCAGTGGTTCGGTTCTTGTGGCATGTCACATGCAGATTTATACAAAATTCATGCTTGGATCGTCCTAGAGTAATTGGGTCCATTTGGTAGATTTAAGCTCTGCAGAATAATGATCGTATAACTGCATGTCCATTGGTGCCACGTTTTTTAGCAGGGTATTCAATTCCACCTAGCTCCGAGCTGACAGCGAATTATGACGAAAGTGTATACGGTTTATCACTCAGCAACAATGCAGACGGTCAGTTTCCAAGCATCTTTGGAAGTGTAGGGTACTCAAACATCTGCCCATATACCCAACAGCCGCCTTGTGGCAGGGGAGGCATGCAACCAGCATTGCAATTTACAACACGAAATAGAGAATGTGATTGGCGGCATCCTTCCCACCTCCGTCATATTGATAAACCTAGCCACGAAATGAAGAATCTACTATAACTTGGCAAGTTTCAAGAATTCAAAATATCGAAAATAAGCTTACCAGGTTAACATCCACACATGACCGCCAATTAATCTCGTTCAGTATTCCAGCGTTGTTAACCACCACGTCCAGATGTCCAAATGTAGATTTACCTTTGTTGAAAGCAGCTTGAACACAAAGAGAAAGTAATAACAGTTAGAAGTGCAAGTCCTCAATACGACACAAAATATGCCGGGTATAACTAAGGGTTAGCCAAAACTAATTTAAACCAGATACACAAACGTCCCGCATCTAAATAATTGAATTACTATAATCACTATCCATCTGTCGCTTTAAGATCTTAGAGACCCGAGGTAAAGGTCCCATCCAGTGAGAGGCTGAGATACCGAGGCCACGTCTTCGATTCCCCCGTATTGTAGTCTGAATGTAACGTGCCGAGGAAGGCGTTCCTTGGCAGTGATGCGAACCAAGAATCGGTCAAAATCACTCACACAAGTCCGTCAACGATATCGATGTTGTGTTGCTCCAGCCACTTTCACATTAAGATCGACACTAGTATGTGATAACCCGTCCGTCCTCTATTTTCTGGCGCAATTCCAGGGTATCAGGCTGCGGCAGTCGGTTCAAGGCGTTCACCGAACTGCTCCATCTTTCACCAGATGAAGGTTAGTCTCACAGTGGTCTCTTTTAATCATCAACATCACGGATTTTTCCGGCGTCCTTGACTTGAGTCCGTCTGCAGTTCGGCTGATTTCTATATAATTCGGTGAATTCATTCGCCTTATGCTACCATTTACAGTGCAGTGCCAAGAGTTAGAGGATATGCAGTTTCTTTCATACCAGTGTTGGTCTCAATGTGACCCAACTGCGGCAGCAATAATATCGGCACATGAGCTGTTTTCCACGATTCTTGATTGACAGTGTTACTACATGGAATGAGCCTTTCCGTTACATTCTGTTTCCGTTCATTAACTTAACCCTTTCTGGCCTGGGTCTTTAGACCTGTCCTGGCATGAGGAGAGGCCATTTCGCTCGACCCCGAATTATCTTACCCCTCGAGCTAGGATGCTGAAACTTATGACAATATACCCTTAGGTCAAGCTCTACCAGAAAATATAACAAGCGTTCTGAGAACCGCAGCATCCCATGTACATAGGTACGTGTAATTGTTTGCCGCACAAAAACCTTATCAATGGAACAAAGTATAAAATATTTCATGTCATCTTTCTTAAATAGCACATGCACATCCCCGAATCGCACCAAACTTGTGTAGGAAGTGTCAAACTCATCCAATGAAAGCTGACAGCTTCAGCAAACTTTCGTTAGTTAGCAAATTACCAAGACGAAACCTTATAATTTGGACACAAATTAAAATTTCATCTCAAATATAGCAAAGGTACATCCTCTAATCATAAGAAACCATGTTTCATAATAATTCACTGAGAGCTGATAACTGTAGCAAACTTTCTATGTACATGTGTACATGTACAATTTTGCTAAACAAAAACAAACACTATCACTTTCCGTAATTTGAGCAAAAAATAATATTTCATCTAAAATATAGCACAGGTACATCCTCTTATCGTAAAACACTAATCATAAATCCAGTGGCAGATGTCATGTGTACTTCAGCTAAACGAAAAACTCTATCATAGAGATTTTGAACATTGGAGCAACCATAGAATCTCCAGGGTTAGTGCCATAACTGAATCCCTAGGTGGGATACCCCGTACTTTTTTCATATCTTTGTCTGATTTTTCTCTCGATTTTCTTTTGGGATTTGCTAAAGCAAAAACCTTATAATTTCCGGGCCGGGCTACTGACACCGACACCGACATCGACGATGACATCCACTTTCAACTCCAACAATATATCTCTTCACTTCGCAAGGCGAGATAAAAAAAAGCAGGCGATACATTTAGTGATTCTCGCTGGACTGTGCGTTTCCTTCCAGAATATTATATTTGACGTCCCTATGAAGGAAAACCCCTACTGCATTATGTACGGTACATTTTTTCTTACAGAATGATCTCTTCGTCTCAATATGTCAGAAACAGCCGAATGTATTCTTCTCTCGCATTATTCCAAAATATATTTCCACGTAATATAATATAATGCGAGAGTGGCTCCTTCATAGGGCAGAGACGCATGATTGAAACGATAACCGCTGATCACAACAGCGAATTGTACCTTCGAGTTGTCCCTGTAAAGAAACATCTGCTTGTACGAATAAAATGTTCTCCATTCCATGCGCCAACTTAAGCTCCTCTGCGGCACTTTTCCCATCGATCGCATTGACATCTACCATACAGACCTGAAGTGAATAAGGCCAACTCCAAAAAGAACAAGTACACCAAGATTTCAAGATCATGCATGGTCTTTGAACCACAACATACTCTGTATGCTAGTAATGATAGAGAAAACAACCTGTGCATTGTCCCATTTGATATCTATTGTTTCCATTGCCAGATGATCATATACGTACAAATCAATACCGGCACCCAGTAAACAGAGATCTAGATCTACACAACCAGAAAACAGGTGATGGCCCATCATCCTTCTATTTTGATCAGACCTGGCCATCAACATTAACAAGTGATGAGTAGAGTCATCGTATTTTAGGAGTGATGCTTTTCCCAATCATTGCTCATCAATCCTCAGGTCTAATGGCCATCATTTTTAACTGTGATCAAAAAAAGGGTGAGGGTTTGTAGGTCTAATACACAATGAAGATTCTCTTGACGGAGTGAAATGTTTATGGAGAATTATCTCTCCATATTATCATTCCTGATTCACCTCTATCAGTTCAAATTGCCTTGTTTTAGCCTTTTCCGGATAGTGTCTGATCTTCTCCTGAGTAACTGCCGCTCTTTAAGGTTAGAGGTAGGAAACACCGCTTCCGGAAAATAGTTGCCTCGGTTTCACTTATACCAAAGGCACCCACAATTATTTGGAACAATATATTGATCAACTATTCTAGTATCTTTGTTTCCAAAACTATTTTGTTTATATTTTGTACATGAACCAATTGATCTTGTATACGTGTACATTATAAAATAATTTTCTTGGAAAATAAATTATTTAATTACTAAAACTAATTGTGAGAGCCTTTGGTACCAACCGGAAGTTCTCCGCACCAATACGCCCCAGGTGGAACAAGGGAGATGAACGGCTTTTGGGGGTATACCATGTCAAATGAAATTCGATGTAGATGGTAGTTAAAGGTAGTCCTCCTAATCAATATTATATACCGTGGGGTAACTGTGAAAATTATCAGAAATTTTCAGAAATCTTTTCTAAGCCTTTGAAAGACAAATCCTGAAATGAATCGCTCTATTTTGACAACCGGTCAAAATGCCAAAGAGATAATGCACCAAGGCAAGGTGTTTTATCAGTTGCCAGCATGCCAGTTGTATGGCTATGGTATATCTGTAACACTATTCGAATCATTCTATGGGCCAAACATGTAACATTTGTTACCTTTGCCCATAATTGCGCGTACTTTTCTTACCTTTGCACCTTTGGCCGCCAATGCCTGGCATACAGCTTTACCAATACCACTAGCCGCTCCGGTAACCATAGCAACACAGCCTTGTACCTTCATTTTGAACAATTCGCAACAATTTTTCAACCGTTCTGTTCCTCTACACAGACTGGTACGGGATGTGGCACACTGGAAATACATTATTCAACTAAAGTATGTCCATTTTTATTAGTCGTCTACTTAATAGCTTGTCAAAAATCGATGGTAAGCTCCGCGTAATTTGTCTTTATTGCAGCCTGTATAACAAACTGGACAATCCAATATGACTAGCATTACTTCGTGGCATTGATAATATATCCCTCTATATCAAATTCAATAATAGTTGTTTCGTGTGTTGGCTCGGAGTTCATAGGGTGATGTCAGAATATGGTGGTCTTCACTCGGACAAGTTCAATAATTCCGTATATGGTCATAAATGTGTTTTCAATTTAACATTAGGCATTTCGACTGGGTATGAGATACAAGCTACATGAAACAATTATGATGGATATTCGTATGAAGAGAATTACAAAGTTATTTCAAGCGTGGTATATTATTCTGATCAGGAAGTAATGGTATTCATTTTGTAGAGGTTAGCTTGTTATACACACAGCAAGACCGTTTATGCGTGTAACAACAGTACAGATTTAACAATGATAATAAGATTGAAAATTGAGTGTAAAACCATATCAAACAAATTAACCCTATCTGGTCTGGGCTTTTTGGGGCGTATCCTGGGCTGGATGGGGGGGGGGGGCGAAATGGCCCCCCTAATTAGTTTTCTTATCCCTTGAGAGCTAGGTGGCTGAAACTTACCACACTTTACCCTAAGGGCAAACTCCGCCAGAAAATGTAAAAAAATATAAGATGGTCGCTTTGATGACGTCACAGTGACATCATTTTCAAAAACGCCATTTTTGGTCGATTTTTCGGTCCGATTTTCCGAATTTTTAATGTATGCAATTTTTCCGCCAAAACTGCATGATAAATCAGTAAATATTAATGTGATGTGAAATAAAATAGTTTTTGTCCACTTTTCATCGCGAAAAAGCGTAAATTTTGAAGAAATATGACAAAAACATCACTATTCTGGTACCCCGCGTGACCGCCATTTTGAATTTGCCCATGATCCTCTGCTCGGAAGTTTATGTTAATAGGCTCAAATGACCCCAATATGATAAACTATAATCTCAAGAAGTTTCAGCTCTCAATTGATTGTTGTTCCGGAGATAGCGCAGAAAATTTGGTAGGTGAGGGGGGGGGGGGGCATTTGAGCCCCCTCCCAGGCCAGGTAGGGTTAATCAGTATGATTCGCAAAGCAAAATAATAGTTTACATTATCATATATACATGATCTTTTTTCATATAATGCACATCTGCATGTACCAACGGGATTGAATTCGCCCCGGCATCTATAGCTTGAAAGGACCTGGTATGTTAAGATGGACAAACAGCCCCAGATGACGAACGGTTGAAGTTGAAAAATGAAACAATGAAAATGATACGAATGTCTCGAGTAGCTTGAATTGTGCCATTTGTTTGGACTCTCTTTGAAATATTGAGAGCAAGAGTGACATGAAGTTTAACAATAACTTCTGAAAGTGATAGCTTTGTATAAGAGAGATCCTGAAGGATCTTGGCGCCCACCATTGTCCGATAATTTTAAGCTAATGACAAGAGGATCTTTTTGTCCATTGCTACTAAGAACAAACGAACGATTTTGTTTGCAGCAGAATTTCGAATTTGAGCGAAAAAGATCGAAAAAGTGACACTGGAAAACACCAAGATATTATCTTTCTAAGTTTCAAGATTTCTAGAAACTGTCCTTGATGTCGGTCATTATAGTGAAATGAGCAAAGTTAATCTGAACGTGAATGTCCAGAGGATCCTTCATCTTCATTTTGTAGTATTTTTTTTCGCCCATGTCATCATTGGGTACTGAAAGCGAAGACAAATCTCTTTGACACTTTCGCATGAGCTATGAAACATACTTCAGATTTCATAATTAGGAACGAATGCTAATTCTGTTCTGTTTACTGGGCTAGTTTGAGTTATCTCGTTTAAGATACCATGTTCGAAAAAAGTAAGATGGCACAAAATTTAATACTGAAGGGATCTGGTCTGTGCAGTAATGTTGAAACTTTGAAAGTGTCTGAATCCTGATTATCTCTCTTGAATCGAAACACGCAGTAGCCTACAGATGTCGAGTTGTGACGTTGTGTCACAAGAGTGACGTCCCTTCGTGTAGCCGACCCGTCGGCAGACGAAACGGTGGGGCAGTTCACTTGCAATGGCATGGACTAAAGTAAACTGATTTAAAATTTGAAGAAATACATTTTAATTCGGAATCATTTGAACTCCTTGATATAGAAGGTGAAGGTATGGATATTCTCTATAGTCAATATATAGAATATGCCCCACCGTTTGATCCGCCGACTCTTGTGATGCAACGTCACAACTCGAGAATACCGAATTAATTTGAAGCGTAACTTGGATTTTCGAATCGGACCAAAAAAGGTATCTTGCACTACTAGGCCCCATGTGGGACCTGTGTACCAAATTTCAGAAAGATCCACGAAATATTTCCTGAAAATTCACGGTAACAATGTTTCAAGGGGAAATTCAAGATGGCCGCCTTGTGGCAATATTGGATTTTCGAATCGGACCAGAAAAGGTATCTTGCACAACTAGACCCCAAGGGGAACCTGTGTACCAAATTTGAGAAAGATCCATGCAGTAGTTCCGGAGAAATCGCGATAACAAGGTTTCATGGGGAAATCCAAGATGGCTGCCTTCTGGCCGTATTGGATTTTCGATTCGGACCGAAAAGGGTATCTTGCACAATTAAACCT
>JAVTVY010033746.1:0-15296 GCA_036873755.1 Hanleya hanleyi | reverse complement strand
GTTGACCGCTTCTCTCTTGCAGGAAACTAGCCAATGTTTATGTATACTATGATTGTCCTTTTGAATTTGGTGCTAATACTGTTATATGGAATATGGAATAGGTCTTTGGATTATGGACGCGGATATTATTTAATGGACGACGGCTGAATTATGAATGACGGACTAGACGCTTGTAATTTAGGCCACTGTTCATTAATTGTTTCTCGTAGCCTTGCTTGTAAAAATACACATGCTGAGGGCGATAATTATTAACTATTAACTATTAACTTGCAAACCAATTGTTTACAAATATGAAGAAAAGTTTTAGTCATGAAAATGTAAATCCCTCATGGATATTAATTATTTGCCCTCAAAAGATAGATGAGGGCTGGTTACGGGAAACGAACCATTAATTATCAGCGGCCTTATATATGTCGCGTAACTACCCCAGCAGCATTTCATAATATGCATAGAGTTCGTTGAGTAATAAATACATGTAATCCTGAATATAATATGTACATGATCTGTTTACTGGAGTATGGACAGTGGTCGATGGTGTATGTGATATCAATATTATGAAAAATTCTTATAACTTGGAGGACTTCTAAAATTATGACATGGATCAAGAAATATGCAATCTTCAGTACTGGTATATCTGTGAATAATGGTTATTGGTGCTATGATTTATAGGTATACATGTATGACCGACTGAATAGATTGGGGGTGACTGTGTCTTACAATCGAGCCCTGCAGGTATTCAACCAGATTGGAGGGCACTTCAGTGATGTGCTGGTCGAAGCTGCACGCGCTGGAAAACGGATTCGTCTGGTTGGAGACAACCTCAACTTCACCGTTGGGGTATGTACAAGAAGACCAGAGATAAACATAAGCACATGGTGCTCATGTTTGCATCTGCTGCACTTATCTCTGAACAATACTTCCTGTCAAAACCTGTCCAGAAGTTCCACTCGAGGACCTGACCGTCAAGCACATCTTGCTGTCCCAGATAGAGTACATGGCTATACGGCAGAATGCTGTCAAACTTGTGGCAGACATCTTGAGCGTCTACCTTCTCCGTCTGGGTTTTTTTCAGCAGATTCTGTTCCGGAAAGTCTGGCTGTGTCTGGAAGTGCCCTGTATAGTGTGAAAACGAAGGTGTTCCCATTACCTGTGTTGCCACAAAATGAGCAGTATTACCAAGACACAAGTCAAGATTCTGGATTTCTATGAAGATGTTGTCACCAACATACAGAAGGAGGCTGGACTTGGTGGCGAGTCCAGATTTCAGATTGGTGGCGACTAGCTCACCCGAGCTTTTTCTGGTGCAAGAGAGAAAACTTAGAAACCCTTCTCCAAGAGACCGGTTTGACTATTTGAGTCAAACAACATTTGAGTTCTTCTTCAATTTGGGCATGAACCTTTTGGAGAAGTGCATCATTGACACCCTGTAGAACAAAGATGGCATTCCAGAACTTGGTACATTGCGGTGTGAAGTGAAGAGAACCTGCAAATCCTCATTCGACACAGATGTGATGAAGGCATAGGACACAGATAGAGACTGTATACTCTGCAAAACAAGAGCCTTTATTGTAGAAGCTGGAATGTATTTCTTTGGCATGGATGGTGAAAATGACTCTCGAAGTGTGTGTTTGAAAATACAGAAAGGTGGAAGCTTGGAGGACTGGTTGACAAGCCCATCTTTCCCTGCTGGAGTGGTGAAAATGTGAAACCTAGCAAAACAGTCGGTAAGTAACAAAGGAATCAAGTTGGATGTTGGATGTTGGATCATAGTAAGAATGCAGAGAACAATTGTAATAAAGATTTTGTAAAACGATACCAGTTTTATTGAATTAGAACTCTAATCCTCTAGTTTTCTAATGGTTCCACAAAGTGAACTGTAATTGTTACCTCCTTTGAACCCTGCTTGTTCAGGTGATTGCACGCAGATAGGAATATATTTTTCAACAAACTGCCTCGCATTGGAGAAGGGCATATTTTCAGACAGATATTTCACATTTGGTTGGAAAGCTGGCTTTGAACACCAGTTGATGAAAAATTGCCTTGCTTGAGCATTGGAAACGGTTTTCATTCCCATCTCCATGCCATTTCAAATGCGGCATACCAGACAACAAATGTACTGAACATAACCTTGAGTGATGGAACAGATTTTCAACTTCCGTCCGGCATATACACTGAAACGGTACAGCAGACAGATCCAGACAGAGTGAAAGAATATGGTCACTATGTGCTTGAGGTTGGAAGAGTATTCATGCTGTTCTTGGAGCTAATCAAAACACCAGATAGAGACAGATTGCTGGGCATATTCAGAATGATGATGCTGATGTTGAGTGGGAAGAATACACAGGCAAAATATCCCTTGGAGATTTTATAGATGCTCCTACAACAGTACTCCCTCTTGCCCATGAGGGAGGCATGTCAGATGTTGCAGGCTTGTTTTGTCAACAACAGAGGGAAAGCCAATCCCCACATCCCTGCTGATCTGCAAATGGAATGAATTGTGAAAGAGGTGAAACAGCATATACTTGAATAAAACGGAAAGCAACATCAAAATGCGCTCGGCAGCTCTCCATGGCATCCATGCTATTGGGGAACAGTTTGACAGAACAACCGGAGTTGTCAAAAAGCACAAAAAGAATAGGGTCAATCCTTTTGTACAACAAATTTCCGAAAATTCACAGCTAGGTCACAGTTGGAGCAAGTGGATGGCTACAGCTCGCAAACCTGGTTTCAGAAGCATAAGAAGAGATCAACAAATTAAATAGGCCTTCAATCTGTGTACTGTGTATCACGTTGGGCACACCGGTTCTCAGAATATCACCTAAGTTAAGCAACACTAAGCCCTGTCAAAACTTGTACTGGCTAGGTTGATGACAAAGTGCTCCATTTTTTCACTGTGTAAATATACTGTCTGGGGTGGATAGCAGCCTGTTCATGACAAATTGCTCCTTCTATAAACTGTATCAAGATACTGTCTGGGGTGGATAGCAGCCCGCTCATGATAAAGTGCTCATCTATTAACCGTGTAAATATACTGTGTCTTGGGTGGATAGCAGCCCACTCAAGACAAAGTGCTTCATCTATTAACTCGGTAAATATATTGTCTGTGGTGGATAGCAGCCGGTTCATGACAAAGTGCTCCATCTACTAACTGTGTAAATATACTATCTGGGGTGGATAGCAGCCCATTCATGACAAAGTGCTTCATCTATTAACTGTGTAAATACTGTCTGGGGTGGATAGCAGCCCATTCATGACAAAATGCCCCATCCATGCATTAACAGTGTAAATATAATGTCTGGGGTGGATAACAGCCTATTCATGACAAGGTGTTTCTTAATGACAGTGAATAATATACCGGTACTACAAATTCATGAAGCTGATTGTCCATTTTTGCCGAGTACTTGTATTGGATTTAAATATGAAATATATTAATCCTATTGAAAATAACATGGTACAAGGTCCTCGGAGCACAAGAACCAATACCAAGAACCAGGATAAACTTAATCTGAAATATTAACCGTGTCAACACGGTTTTGGTTCTAAACTGGCTTCATGAGTTTACGGAGAGAAAAGTGTGCTGTTTTCACCTCAAAATAGATGATTTTGCAGAAATCCACTTCTTCAAGATGCCGTTATTGTTAAACCCGCAAACTCAGAGCCTTGGAAGAATGCGAAACAGCTCACCAATTACCAATATACGAGTTGTCAGAGCATTTTCATCATAGCTCTATAGATTTGTATCTAATACCGCTTATGCCGGTGCTAGGGGCCGTGTGGTCATATCATCCAAGTTGCCACATGAACAGGTACAATAAAAGCGTACCTGAGATATAACACATATCACGAATCGTTAGATTCTTGGTATGTGCTTTAGAATAGGTTAACCGGAAGACTATACTGTGAAGTCATGTGACTCTGTCAGTATGTCGGCACCTCTTCCCACTTCCCTTATATGTGTTGTAATTATTCCATAAACTATTGATTGTTGAAATTTTCGTTTCTGCAAAGGTGCCCCATTCGATCAGTGGTTAGAGTCTGTTATCGCCTACATTCTCCGACTTCAGGAAGGCTACATCGCGGATTGCCCGATGTACAATAATCTAGGTAGTGGGATGAGTCGACGTTCCAATTTTGTTTTTATGCAGAAAAACATTTGATAGTGACGTTGACGTCGTTATGAGCGGACGTGTTTTTTGACTGCTCCGGTAGCTCATCGATTTCAAAATTGATTTGGATTTCTCTACACCAATTATCCAGATACAGATACGAGCGAGTTCATTTGAATTCAATTTAGAAGTGTTTAATGAACTGGATTGAAAAACAATCATTGATTCAATGATTGATTCATCGCACTGGATTGCTGAATTACTGAATTACCGGTGTACATCCTGTGAGAACTACACCTAGATTTGGACGGAATCTGAGTCAGTTTGCCTGAATTTGAATTGAACTGATTGCTGAATTGCTAGTATATTAGCTCAGCTGTTTGCACTCTAGCAAATAAGACCGCCTTCAAACTGAAATCACAACGCCGTAGAAGTTGGCAACACCGTACAGAGACCGTACAGAGAGCCGTCTTTCCAAGTAAAGGAACGACACATACAGTCATTAGAACGTATGTAAATCCAAGATGTTTGACTTCGGAACAGTTCCATAATTGATGTACTCAACTTTAAACTAACATTGGATTTCTTACATTTGCGGTGGTATTGATAATTTGTCTGTTTCGGGAATTTAGCTCGAATTTTGGATTCAAAGCGAAAATCAACTGCCAACGTAACGCAACGTTACTGCACGCCTTGCAAGCTGTTTATAAATCGGCTGGTTTATGAATTAGCGTTGGGACAACTTTGGATTTGATGAAATTTGCTTAGTATAGAGATCACATTGATTATTTGAAAATCTTGACAATGTTACACTTAACATTTTAGACAAACGTCACTCTCGAACGTTTGCAACGTAACACAGACAGGACGTTCTGGACAGGGAACTATTCTGTCGTCATTTTCCTTTGATTTATTGATCAGAGATAGAAATTTCTTGGATAGGTGGAAGAGAAATCTACAGACATGCCTAAAGTCAAAAAGGACACGACATTCTATGCCATGGCAGTGGGTAAACAACCCGGAATATATAAAGGGTGGAGTATGTGTGAGGCCAATGTTACAAAATATCATGGCGCTTTACATAAAAGTTTTGCGTCAGTAGAAGCGGCCCTACAATATTTGGTTGCGAATGGCCATAGCTGCCAGTTTTCCCGTGTATATGACGTAGATGGAACGTCGAAAGCAGTGCAGGATCTTGGACATAAATGCCCCAGTTGTATAAATCAGGAGAACCACTCTCATGACTCTTGTGAAACTGCTGTGAAATCCGTCGATTTGGTAGAAGAAAGTGTGAAGTCGTGCCCTATGTGTGACGCCGATGCTGATCGCAACAGGATACGGTGCAGTAATTGCAAATTGTGGTATCACTTCATGTGCACTGACCTACCGGACTACCAATTAGCATCTTTTGCCAGTACATCGAGGAAATACTCCTGCCAAAAATGCACCACCATCTCCTCAAAGTTGGAGTATACTTTATTCACCCTCCGGCAACAGAGTACCAACGATAGCTCCCGCTCTGACTGTCGTTCACCTAGCCCACACATGACTGGATCATCTGACTCCCTCAACACATCCGGAATAAGAGAAACTCAGGTTAAGAAACTGAAACTGGAAGCAGAAATCATGAAACTTAAACAGTCACTGAGTACTGCCCAAATAAGGATAGAAGAGCTACAATTGACAGTCCAGCAACACCGTGACAATACCACAGTTCTGGATGCAATATCTTCACTGGACGAGAAAATCGTGTCAGCAATAACTCAGACGCACAGCATTACCTACTGTATTGAGCTGGATAAAGTAAAGAATGAGTTGGTGGAAATTAAACGCGAAAATCAAAGAGTATGCGAAGAACTACATGTAGAATTCATGAAAAGGGAGAACCAGTCTCTAAGATCAGAAGTAACCACAACGAAGGCCTTGTATAATGCTGACCTCGAAAAATTAACGGCCGCGTATGAAATAAGACTTGCCAAATTGAATACAGGCAGTGATATCACCTCTGATCTGTTTCGTGCTTTCCAAGATATAAAACAGTCTAACCAGTCTCTGGATACCGAGATCTCTGGCCTACAGACATCAGTGAGTCAACTTTTGTCTCAAGCACCACAACCTTCTATCTCAGTTACCACACAACTAGATGATTCGGTCACCCAAAATATCCAGACGATAAAGTCGCAACTTGCCGAACTTGTAACTTTGCCCTAGGACACAGTTGGTATTAAGTCTCAGTGTAATCTCCTGAAAAGTGATGTTGGTCAAATAAAGCGTGAGCTAGGCAAGATAATCCCGGCTTCAACAAAACCTGGTAATGGGAGTCCCAGTTACAGTCGTATCGTGCAAAATAGATACGACCCTTTAGCCGACCAATCTAGTAGGTCTACTAGTGGGTAACCGGATGAATATATGTCGGACTACACTGACACCGAGAATAGTAGAGGAGCTCGACATGATTTTGTGAATCAACCTGAATCAACCATGGAACAACGTCAAGAGAAAGTACTCTTCTTGGGGAAATCACATTTGCATAACATTGATGTGCAGAGACTATCTACGCAATGTGTACTGAAAATGCAGCAAATTAACAACGTGTTGAAGAAGCCCAAGATCATTATTTTCCTTGGTCTTAGGCGTACTGATGATATGGTCGTCAATGGAAAGATGCGTGAGTGTAACATCTTGATTCAGCATCAGTTTCTGTCCAACAAAGCGATATTGTTTGTGGGAAACACCAACTTGAGACACGGGGACCAGCCCATTGAGAGATGTATGGCTTCAGATGGGGTCCACTTAACCGCGAAAGGCACCAGTCTTCTGGCGATGAACTTTCGCAGTGTTATCCATGCTGCTCTTAACATCAAAGGATTTTCACCTGGAAATGCCCAACGTAAAAATCAACGCCAGAAGAGGCTTGCTAGTTGTCCAAGCCTTCGTCAGGATGTTTATGATCGAGATACGGAATATGATTCCTTTAGAATGGATGACGGATATTACAACGTATCAATGGGATACTCTGGCCAGCGCGGTCAAAGACGACGATCTGGTATCTACGCCCAACAAGAGGCAAGCAATGAACGTCGTGATACAGATTACTCTGTTACTCTGGGGAAAGTCTTCATATGGATCTACCCAAAAGCCCGAATATGGCAACTTCTGGAGTAATAGATACAATTATCAGTATTACTAACTGATTTAATAATATCATTTTTATAGGTGTAATTCATCACCCTCAAACTTACATGAAAACCTAACTATGTGTGTCCCACTTAAATCTTCAAGTTCAAACAATGGAACCTCACCATTGATAAATATAAACCAACTAACAGTGACGAGTTGGAATGTTCACGGGTTAATTTCAAAAGAATTCAATAAATTAAATGATCCAGATTTCATCAAATGTATCAATGACTATCATATTATATGTCTCTCTGAAACACATACTGGTCCGGATCATGACTTAGACATTCCTGGATATCGGGTAGTACCACTCATTGGCCCTAAACGACGAACGTCTAACATACATCATGGTGGATTAGCCATTTACGTTAGAGATGACCTTCGATCAAGTATTCGCTTTTTGGAACATACAACTAATCACTATATATGGCTTGAGCTCAATGCTGACAATTTTGGTCTAGATAAAAATGTATATCTATGTTTTGCTTATATCCCTCCTGAGAATTCTCCTTTTTGTTCAATATCTGATATTAGTATTATACAAATGATTGAGTCGGATATAGCTAAACTATCAAATTTGGGATACGTGATACTTACTGGTGATTTAAATGCCCGCACAGGTTCGGGCCTTGACTTTGTGTCTAATGATGATTCTAATCATCTGCCCCAATACGACACTTATGTCGAAGATGATGCAACTTTACGTCGTTACAACTGTGATAAGATACAGGATCAACGTGGCAAACAACTAGATGCGACTTTTAAACGGCAGCACAGTCCGTGACACAATTGGACGCTTCACCTGTCATCAACCAGGTGGCAGCAGTGTTGTAGATTATACTGTTGTATCAGATACTTTGCTAAAATTAATATCGTATTTTCATGTACACAGGTTTACAGGTTATCTGTCCGATCACTGTCAATTATCATTTATGCTTCGCGTAAATTATCATATAAAATTTTTGAAAAATGACCTAAAGCCTATGCATTCTAGATACATATGGTCAGAGGACTCACTTCACAAATACCAAGATGCTTTATGTTCGCATCCAGTTCAAAATGCTATTGATAAATTTCTTGCAAACAGATACTCCCAACTGTGCAGCAAATGATTTTAACAATATCCTTAAAACCTTGAACCTTAATAGCCTTGAAATGCATTAAGTCTAATAGAGCCAGAAAAACTCGTATAATTACTAAAACGAAACCAAGGTGGTATGATAAAACTAAGTCTTAAAAGTAGCACAAAGTACAAAGCGTATCTACTATCTATATATCCAAAGGTACCATGTGTTAGATCTTCGTACTTTAATTCTCTAAAAGATCTTAGAAAAGCAAGGAAATATAAAAGGAGAGAATATAGAAACAAGCTTATTAACAATCTAGACAATTTAGTCCACGATAAGCCGATAGAATTTTGGAAAATACTGGAAGAACTTAAAGAGAATGACAATCCAAAAAAGGAAGATACAGAAAATGTATCACCAGATGAATGGCTAAAACATTTTGAGAAATTAAATGTAAAAAGTAACTTCAGTTCAACTGGAAATTTCATTGATACAAATTTACAACATCTGGAACAGCAAACTAATTTCAGTGAGTTAGACTATAGAATAAAAGAAAATGAAATTAGTAAGGCAATTAAAGGACTCAAAACACAAAAGCATGTGGTCTAGATGATATCTGTAACGAAATGCTGAAATATGGCTATACCAGTATAGGTTCATGCATTCAAAAACTATTTAACCTTACTTACTCCAATGCGGTTTATCCCCGATGCTGGAGTGAAGGTTACATCTCTCCTATTCACAAGTCTGATACTAAGAAAAACCCCTCCAATTATCGAGGAATTACTATAACCAGTAATATTGGCAAACTATTCAACTCAGTTCTTAATAACAGGTTGGAAAATTTTCTCTCCTCTCGCGATATCATTAGAAAAGAACAATTGGGCTTTACCAAAGGTGTGCGGACCTCTAATCATATGTTTGTTTTGAAAACATTGGTAGATTCATACCAACAGGTTGAACACAAACCAATGCACGCTTGCTTCGTTGATTTCTCAGCGACCACACCCCTCAATTGTGTATTGTATGCAATGGCAGCATTAGATCTGCTCTGTTACAAGTAGGTACCCCTGCCCCTCCCCCTCCCCTCCCTTCCCTTCCCCGTCGTGATATAGCTGAAAAAATGTTGAAAGCGACGTTAAACCCTATTCACTCACTCACTTATTGTATGCAGATGATGTTGTGCTATTGTCTGACAGTAAGGAGGGTTTACAACTATCCCTTGATAAACTACAATTATACTGTGATAAATGGAATCTGGAAGTGAACATAGCTAAAACTAAATGTATGATATTTAACTGTAAAAGTGGAACATCCCCAAAATCATTCTGTCTGGGTGATGCCCAAATAGAAACAGTACAGTCGTACACATATTTAGGAATTACATTTAACCCATCTGGAAAGTGGAAATTGGCCAAAGTTCAACTGAATGGCAAGGCATCTAAGGCATTCTTCAAAATTCAAAAATGTTTTTCATGTAACCCTCCTGGAATCTCCACTTCTTTGCATATATTTGATCATACTATTAAGCCTATTTTACTCTACTGTTCAGAAATATGAGGATCATCCATTGTCACAAAATTGAGTAAAAAATCGTTTTTAAATAACTATCTTAAGAATGAACCACTTGAAAGACTTAAGTTGAAGTACTGTAAATACATTCTGGGGGTCAACTCCAAATGTACAAATTGTGCTGTGTTAGGTGAACTCGGTCGACGTCCTATGCTAATTGATGTTATTTGTTCAATGCTTAAATACTGGCGTCGCTTATTTGAAATGCCTGATGATACGTTATCAAAGAAAGCTTTGATTTTTCTATCAAATTGGACACCCAAGGAAAAAAGACCTGGGTAACGGGTATTAAAAGCATATTGTCATTCTTAAATCTAAGTCATTTATACGAACAGAAAAAAAGTTTATCTGTTGGTAGCTTAGTTTCCAAAGCTGCAAGAAGTTTCTCTTCTGTATTTTGTAATTGGCGGAATGAACAACTGTTTACCGACCGTCCCAACGTAGCTTATGGTATTACAAACTCAGAATATATAGAACCTTCAAGCTAAATTTTGTGTTGGAACCTTACTGATCTATTCTGAATCGAGATCATCGCAGTGACTTATGTAAGCTACGAACAAGTAGCCATGACCTTCAGATTGAGAAAGGTAGATTTGCCACAGTACCAGCAGATAAGCGTTTATGTACTCTTTGCAATGCTGGTAAGGTTGAAGATGAATTCCATTTTTTAATGGAATGTAATAAATATGATAATTTTTGGGACATATTTCTATTTAAATGTGATAGCATGAATGCCAACTTTTCTCAACTCGATATTTCAAACAAATTTATTTGGCTCTTATCGTCCGAGCATCCAATTATTGTGAAAAATTTAGGTAAGTTTGTTCATGATTGTATGAGCGCACGTAGCAATAGGACAAATGTGTTACTGGTACAGGAATAACAGATGTTAGCTAATATACGTTTTTAGTGTTACACACAGATACTAGTCAGTAAGATCATAATTTATTGTAAAATGCACGCGACATCGTTGCTCCTGGCATTATTGTTCCTTGTAACACGACTGCTATTTTTTCCGTAAATCAAATTATTTCTAATCAACTAGGTTATTCTCTATGTATATATACTTAATTATCTCAGCTTGATTGTATATCTGCTCGATAACGGGCGCTGTGATCAGCAAATAAAGAACCTTGAACCTTGCCCATATAATGGTGGGAAGGTTTTCGTTTGTGGGGAAATCGGGGAAATAAATGCTGACCTGTCCCAAGCCAACCAATGTGCGAACGGTAACTAAATGTTGAGACCAAAACGCTATCAAAATGCATTTTGTGTATGAAATCTTCTTGGTGCTGTCCAATGTCTATTCACCTGTTTCTGACAAACCAATTTTGCTGTTTTAATATACCTACATGTATATGGAAATCTGTCGTAAGTGTCATGTGCATACTACATCATAAACATTTCATTATACGACTGGCTGCTAAATGTCAATTCTCTCGCTCATAAAAAATTGGTTTTCGTTAACTCCGGGAGCATACCAATTACACAGAGACTGCCTTGTATGTGCGGCCTTTGTTTCAATGATTGTAAAATTGATAAACTTGGAAATTCTAACATCAGCATTGAAGACTAGTTGCATTTTACTGAATAAGTCTGCGTCGCACATGGACATTTTACGGGAACTGTAAGCACTGGTCAAAATAATAGTCCAGAGCCTAAATTTTATGATAAAAACTGAGAATTCATTCCTGAGACATATTTTTATTTTAATTAATCATGCTCTTTTATCAAGAGTTGAAAACTAATGAAATCGAAAAAACCCCCCAAACAAATAGCCCAATACCCGTCGGCTATCAGTTATTGACTACATTCAGCAAACTTGCATTGCATAAGGTCAATAAGGCTGTAGTTCTCTCATACAATACATACAGATAATGTTGGGTCATGTCAGGTTTTGGCAAGGCCTTGTTTGGCAGGAAAACTTTTGCGCCGAGGTTCTGGTAGAGCATGACCAAATTCGAAATGCTAAATATACTCTTCGACACAGCTCCTCATAATGCAATCAACTAATTTGATCTTTGAAAAATAGATAAAGGTGCGTCATCTTCCACACCCTTACCGAAAAAATATTCTTCTGGCACACTGGTTGCGGTAAGTTTGCCGCAAACTTTCTGGCAACCTCACCGCGCACAGTGTGCCGGAGAGTTTGCGCCAAGTTTTTCACATGCAAATGAGCTTTCCTACACTATACAGATTGCGACAACATTGCCGCAAACTAATTATATATTCCAGCAGCCTTCTAGCACACTCTTCCGGCAGCTTTCCGGCGCACTCTTCCAGCAACCTTCTGGCGCACTCTTCGGCAGCCTTCTGACACACTCTTCTGGCAGCCTTTCAGCGCACTCTTCCGGCAACCTTCTGGCGCACTCTTCCAATAACTTCTGGGCTTATCAAGATTTTCATGGTGGTGGTCAGAATGACCTCATCCTGACCTCCACATGAATGGTACAAATCACTCTACTCAAACTGTTGTACATAAGCTCTGTCATGCAATGGAATCTAAACAGACAATGAATGAATGAAAGAATACAATGGTCAACACGGCAGAGAAAACTACAACTTGTTACAATATTACTGGACTGAAGCGTAATCAAACTGTTACTTTGTATTCAAACAGATTTACCACACAAATCAGATCATGTATGGCCAGGAAAGGCAGCAAATTGTATAAATTATGCAGGCCTAAGTTAAGCAGGAACAACTTCTCATGGTTGCAAACATGTTCTCCCACCATTCTCACCAACTGCCAGATTTGAAAGTCCTGAGCCGAATTACATATGTATTCATGTGCACCAAAAGTAGTCCAATGATAGGAAAGGTTAGTACTAGGTACATTAGAATCCTACAATCAAATTTTGTCTCAGAATTAATTGTTCATTCTGAGAACCTTCCCCTAATAACTATAACTTCATCTATGTGGTAGAGCGTGGTACACCAATTTTGTATAGTTCCTTCTGTGTATGTATTCCTACTCTGGTACAGTTTGGATAGTTTCCTATCCAGATTGAAAATTAGGGGTCAAAAGTTAACTGGGTTAACTAATAACAGCTGGCAAATCTTCAGTGCAGCCCATTGCGGCATACTTCAATTCCGGCACACTCTCGACGTACTGTGTGCCGCTAGCGGCGCACTGTGCGCTGCTAGTGGCCCATAGTTTGGTTCTGGCATACTGTCTGCGTACTGTGCGCCGCTAGTGGCACACTTTTATGTTATTCTGGCACACTCTCCGCATACTGTTTGCCAGTACCGGCACACTGTGGAATCATTAATTGAGGCTGCCGCTAGCGGCATACTCTCTCCAACAGTTCTGGCACACTGTTCAACCTTGCCGCAACCTGCAGATTTCGGTAAGGGCAGGCCTCTGGTCTATCAGTACATGAATTCGAATATGGTCTCAGACATAACATATGGAATTTGACCTTTACAAAATAGGACAAAATAAGTCAAGGTCCGTATATCTACATAGTATTAATTTGGAAAGCCGAGATACATTTCTTCATCATAATAAACAGTATATGACCATCAACACATAGGTCAAAGTCAGTTATATTCAACAGATTTCAGATCGATCATCAGTTGCATATGTGGGACAAATTTGGATAATATAGATACAATCCCCCATTAAATACCATACTAAATAGAATCTGATCGTGACAAAATAGGTCAATACACTAAACTTCAAGACCATCGCCAGCTGTATGAATAGTATTAGTTCGGGGTGCAGGTGCATATGTAATTTGAATTTGGAGACCGTCAAAAATTATTGCAAATACTTGTATTTGACCTTGATAGAAAAAGGTCAAGGTCGATCATTTTCAATGGGCTTCTGACCCATTACCAGCTGCATATATGGTATGAATATAAAATGCTTGGCTATAATCTTTCTTGAAATATTACGTTCACAGACAGACAGGCGACGTCGATGACGGCATATCCTTTCAGTCAAAACTGGTCGAGGGATAAAAACGACAAGCAACATTATTGGGTCCGTCTTCTGGCATTTATTCACGGACAAAAAGATTAAATATCAAACAATCAGAAATATTTGGGTATTATATACTTTATTTGGAGCTTCAACTGAGTGCAAAGCCCCCAGAAGTCTGGTAATGCAGAACACGTTTTCGATATTGAGCGCTTCAAAGTTTCAACATACAATCATTTGAAATCTTGATTCCGTCACGGTATAATTCATCATCAACGCCATTTTTCTTTCAGGTGTAGATTCTGCAGCATAGGTGGCCCTCCGCAGTTTCGTAGTAATGGCCCCTCTCTAATTTCATAATACGATAGACTGCCCTTGTTCTGCTACATCATAATTCTTCTTGTCTCCTTAATAGCTTATATCTATAATGCCATCCTATTCAGCATTATCAACGCTGCAAACGAGTACGTACAAATCGAGGGTTGGCTTCGTCTACACGCTGATCGGGATCATGGAGTAAAGTTTGTCCTGCCTCAGTTATGCCCCTTGGGTGTGCCTAAAAATCGGGACTCATTTACAGGAAGAAAATCTGACAAAAAACGGTTAGGTTGACACCCCCTTTTTTTTGCCTTTTTAAGTTGAGACCGGACCAGGGAACGTGAGTAAGAAGTTTAATTGAAATCGCTCTTACAGATTTTTCTGGAAATTGAGCCGAATTTGACCATTTTTCGACATTTTTAAGGGGTTTTCTAGGAAAAATGAAGCAAGCATGGAGGAGAATGTTCGAGTTAAATTTTCTATAACATAGTAGTGTTATATCTTAAAATAATAGTTTCATCATGCTCTTTCAGAAAATATATACATATAAGTGATTTGGGTTGAAGGTTTTGCGACAACCGGTGGCCGAAAAACCGACCCATAGTCTATTCCATGCCGAATAAAAGAATCTCCGGCGTGCACCCTTTAAGGCATAATAGTTGAGTCTATGCATTATCTTAATGTAGACTCCGTTACGGAGCGGAGATGTATCATTACGCCAGATTGTTTAATTTTGACTGCCTAGTTATACCTGAAGCTCTATTTTCGGAAGCAGGTGGAAAGAAGACCAGGAGTTCGATTAAAATAATCCACAGTGTGTGCATTAGTATACAATTGAGGTTACTGCATACTGTATTCCATACAGGAGTTATCTCCCACTGGACTGAGATTTCGGTGGATATTATGGCAGAACGAGGTCCTATCAGAATGATATAAATTTGCCAGTGTAAATTTTCTTTACAAGAGAACCCATTTACAGTCCATAAGGATGGAATGGATGTATATTATTATGGTTTTACAAATTATTTCTCAAGTTTCTGAAGTATTTCCCATGTTTCTAAGAGAAAATTGAGTGCAAAATTACCAATAATTTGACTTGGTTACATCGCTTATTTGCATTTTCCCGCG
>JAVTVY010033745.1:0-14032 GCA_036873755.1 Hanleya hanleyi | reverse complement strand
AAACAAGTACTGAGAAACCTCAATTCGCAAGAAGTTCTTGCAAATCTCCAGAGTAAATTCGTCATTGTCCCAGCAGACAAAGCTCCAAATAATATAATATTCATATGTAAATATTACTATTACCAGGTGCTGGTTAAAGAATTGACTTACTCCCAAACTTCATTTACTCTGGAAGATTTATTTAACAATCACAAAACGTTTCTCAGGGAAAGAGGTATTTGTCTTCCAACCAATCATAACGACATACCAAAAGTATACTGGACTCGCAAAATGCATAAATCACCATACAAAGCTAGATTCATAGCTGGTTCTAGAAGCTGCACCACCAAGCTTCTTTCAACCCTATTGACGAGGGCCGTTCAGGAGGTAAAAGCATTTTGGGAAAGATATTGCGCCACTATTTCTAAAAACTCTGGCGTTGAATGTATGTGGATAATAAAAAACTCAAAATGTCTTACGAGGAACTTGATGCTAAAGGTCACATACCGTACAGACATGTATCCACATGGGATTTCTCGACTCTCTATACCACAATCCTTCATCAGGACCTTATTGACCGTCTAAGTTCATTAATAGTATCTGTGTTCAAGAAAACTGATCGTAGATACATTAATATCGGAAGCCATAAAGCATTCTTTAGCTCTACTACATACAAGAGATATCATTCATGGGATGTTTCTTTGTTGATAGAGTTGCTTGAATTTCTCATTAGAAATATCTATGTGAAATTTGGCAACATAATATATCAACAGCATATAGGTATTCCAATGGGCACTAATTGCGCATTCAAAAACCGATCCATTCAAAGCCCGTTCCTTCTCATTCACCAAATGCTATATAGACGATATTCTCGCTGTGGATAATCGTTATATAAATGACGCAGTGAAGGATATATAGCCACCTTCACTGGATTTGAAGGAAACTACAGATAGCCCTACAGGCACATCATATTTAGATCTATATCTCTACAAAAATGAAGCTGGCATTCTCTCTCGTCGACTTTATGACAAAAGAGATGATTACAATTTCGACATCGTAAACTATCCCTTTCTGGAAAGTAATATTCCAGTGGGACCTGCATATGGCGTATACATATCTCGCCTAGTAGCATTTGCTAGATCCTGTGTTAAATGTGACGATTTTGATCAACGTCACAAAACATTGTTGCAGAAACTTATAAAACAGGGCTATTCCTCCAAGCGCCTCCACTCAAAGTTTCTCAAATTTGGCGATACATATCGCATGCTGATAGCAAAATACGAACGTAGCGTGCACGATCTATGGCGTTACGTTTCGTAACTTGTGTCTAATTCCGCTTAACCCGGGGCTAGGAGCCGTATGAACCCATGTACTTCAAGATCCTCATGGTGCTCATATGAACAGGCACAATCAAAGCGTGACTGAGATACACCATTCTCTAGATAACGACTTTAGAACGATTATTATGGATTAAGAATACTGATCAGCGATACCTATTTTATATTTTTGGAACATCACGATGTCTTGTCGGCATCATTGATAACTGTTGACCGCTGCTCTCTTGCAGGAAACTAGCCTATGTTTATGTATACTATTGTCTTTTTTGAACTTGGTGCTAATACTGTTATATGGATATGGAATAGGTCTTTGGATTATGGACGCGGATATTCTTTAATGGACGACGGCTGGATTATGAATGACGGACTAGACGCTTGTATTCAAGAGCCCCGAGCTTCGATTCCAAGTGCACCCGCACCCGGGTGTATCCTATGCCCTACGGACATAGGGTACAGGGTGCAACTCAGGTGCGGTGCATGTGATAACGTCACTTTCGAGCTCAGAGCTCCAAAAGCTCCGACTCCAAGATCCTACATCTTCACAACGTCAAGATTTCTATTTCTGAACCAAAGGCGAAGCCTTGACCATCTTGCATAGCAGACCGCGTTCCGCCCCCATTCCAGTTACCAGGTACGTGACCTAGAAAAAACTGAACTGATGGTAAAATACGTTAGTTTTACTTTCTGTGCTAAACTATTCGCTGATACCGAATGTAAAATATTTAATCCAAGCATGCATAACAATAAAATATTATTGGATAGATCAGTGAAATTTTGTAGAAATCCGTGGGTTATTTCACCCAATTCAAGTCCTTCAGTGGGAAGGTGAGGTCGGATACACCGACCTCGCGGACCGCCTTTAAAGTTTCAGTTTTTCCTACATTTGCCTGGCTTGTTGAATGTTGGATGGTAGATGAATGGGTTTATTTTTTCTTCAAATAGATTTTGTTTTAAACTAGGTTTCCTTTATATTTATGAATGTTTATTGTTGTTGAAAATGTGCGTGTTCATCTGCCACCGGGTATCCCACAAGCTATGGTGTTATCGAAACTCGGTAAACAAGTGATATGATTGGCCAATATATGCATGATGTTGCTTTACAGCTGAACAAGATAGTGCCCAAGTGGACCATGTGGGGGCCTAATCATGTATTTGCACCTAATCGTGTAAACAAATTGCGCCTAATAACGTGTTGCGCCTAATCGTGTAGAAAATGTGCGCTTAATAGTGGAACTGCGCCTAATCGTGTACGAAATTTGCGCTTAATGGTGGAAATGCGCCTAATCGTGTACGGAATTTGCGCCTATTTGTGTAAATGCGCCTAATCGTGTAAGGAGGCTGCGTTTCATCATGCAACTGCTCCTAATCATATGGACCAGCTTGCGCCTAATTCCGCGTTGCGCCTTATCGTGTAAAAAAATTGCTCCTAAAGCCTGTTCATTTTAATTAGTCGTCTGCTTTGGAGCTTGTCAAAAATCAGTAGTTAACTCTGTATAACAAACTGGACTCTACAAAACTACTACCATTTTTTCGTGAGATCGATAACATATCATGCTTGAAATAATTTTGTAATTCTCTCCATATAAAACTCCAATACTTCATGTACCGGACCTCAATTACATAGGGAGACGTCATAATGTATTCATGCTCACTGATACAAAGGTCTTTGATGCCATATAAAGTAATAACAGACGGTACGTGGGAGTGTCGCTTATATCCCATGCCCAGTGAAGTTGCTGAATGATAAACCGCACACACCTCTATGACCGTACGTGGCATTGTTGACATTTGTGCTTATCAACACTAATAAATTATTACGTGGCTCTATGTAATTGAGCCTCGGTACATGAAACAACTGTACTGGATTTTCATATGGAGAGAATTACAAAGTTATTTCAAGCGGGATATATTATCGATATCACGGAGTTATGGTGGTCAGTTTGTTCTACACGATGCAAGAAAGAAAATGTATGCAGAGTTAACTACTGATTTTTGCCAAACTCCAAAGTAGACGACTAATTAAAATGGACAGACTATAATTGTGGAATTGCGCCTGTTCGTGTAGAAGATTCGCTCCGAATTGTGAAAATGCGCCTTTTCGTGTAAGAAATATGCGTGTAATCGTGGAAACGTGCTTATTCGTGGAAATCAGTTTGCGCCTAATTATGCGTTGTGCCTAATCGTGTAGAAAATTTACGTCTAACTGTGGAAATGCGCTTAATCGTGTATAGAGGCTGCGCCTAAACGTGCACAACGTGAAGACATATAGCACTAAAACGTGTTCAACGCGCCTAATCGTGTAATGATCGTGTATTCATGAAAACGGTCTAATATAGAGCAGGAATACGGATTTGAAGATTGGAACATCATGATGGGCGGCTAGAATATAACTCCAAGCCAGACAGTTATTTTATTGAATTGCTGTGCCCACCCCGGATTCAAGTTTTTCGACTGTATTCATGAGAAGCTACTAAACCTCAAGAACAGTTCACGGATATCGGATATAATCTGTACTAAAACCATGCTCTGATTCATCATTTCATTTTCGGAGCTAATACTGCAAAAGGACGTGAAAGCGTTGAAATGGCCATGATGAAATGTTTCCGAAATCGGCCAAGGGTAAGCGGTTCTTCACCGTGTGTGTGTATAAGTGCAAGCGTTGGAACGAGATGTCCGCCACTGTTTTTGTGATCCTCAGAGATAGTTCTCGCGAGAGTTGGGGGTAAGATATTTGATATGCTCAACTTTGACTTTTCCATTTTTTTTCCACCGAATGATGAAAATTCTGCACTTCAATTTTGAAAATTTGAATTCACTAATCAAAAGTCGAAACAGCCAACATTGCAAATGGTGACCCGCACAAGAGCCTGTATAATGAGCTGTCATACCTCGCAGCACCATCTGTATATTAAAAGGAGACAACTCAAGTTATAGGATTATGTTAAATTGCCTAGGAGTTTTGGGGCGCTTGGGTGTGGTCGCGCCTGCGCAGTGGCGAATTCCGGTCACGTGACTTCCGGAAGACGTCACTGCCGCCAACTTTTCTTTCGAGAAGTGACCCAGGGGTCACGGTGGCAGTGACGTCATCAGTGTGTGTGTACGTGACTGCACGCCGGTGGGGGTGGATTACACAAACTGATGGCGTCATCTTGGAAAAGTTTGAGGGAACTCCCCTTATGGGAGTGACGTCATCAGCCCGTATAATAAGCTGTCATGTCTTGTAGCGCCACAATGTAAGCTAAGGGGCGACAACTCGACATATATCCCGTAGGCGACTATATCGCAGCACCACCTGTATACCAAGGGGAGACAACTCACAATATAGCCAGCAGTTGAAGCGTTGAAGCGCCCGCCATTTAAGCGTTGAATGGCTTTCACCACCCGCACTTGAAGCGTTCATTAGTTTTCTCCGCTGGGCGAAAGGTCCTCAGGTCCCTAAAACAGAGGAAGAAGAGTGGACCTGGAGCGTTGAAGCGTTCAAACGTTTGGCGTCAATCGTGGCACTTGTGTGCTGAACTGGTGTTCATAGCGCTGTAGCGATCTTTTATTAGACCGGGGAAAATCTTGCGATCTGAATGATCCAATCAACAACCAATGAGAAAAGAGGTATGCCTCCTGTCCAAACCTATCTGGTGGGGCTGGACGCGCATGCGCAGTCAGCCCATACTACTCTGGTGACAAAGCCTGGATTCCATGCCCCTCAGTCCACTGGTTCTCCGTATCGCGCTCCACACCTTCCTATACGACCCATATTGTGCTTTCTGTACTACTCTGTGCGTACGAGCAGTCGATCTATTTTACTGCAAGGTGAATGCCTGGCTGTCGGCTCTTGTTTGGTGCAAATCCCATGTCGCTCACCACATTGGTTCTCCATATACCGCATGCGCAGTCCACCTCACTAATGTAGGGATCCATTTGGCGAAACCACCATGCCGCTCCACCCGTTGGTTCTCTGTATAACGCACCACACAGGATGACGTCTCCAACGAAAACATCTCCAGACTTGTCAGAGGTAAGTCATACGTGGGTCAAAGGTCCACCGAACATCAGCTGACAGGAAGTCTGAGGTCAAAGGTCAACCGGAAGTCACGTGACTCCTGTGAATGCACGCCCCCCATCGTGCGCCCACCGCCCCACGAATCATAGGCAATTTCACCGCTACTAACTCATCATATAGCCTGTAGTTCTAAGGACGACAACTTATCATATGACCGAAAGGACGAATGTATCGCGGCGCCATCTTCATACTAAGGGAACACAACTCTGCTGTAAAGGTAGCAGTGACCCGGTCGGGCCTCCATACGATGAAATATCCGCACTTGATCCGCACATGATGCCTGCAGCCCGCACTTGATCCGCACATGACGCCCGCAATCCGCACTGTTTCCGCACATGACGCGGTGTATGGTGTATTACTAAAACTGGAGAAATCTAGCTTCCGGATTAGTCTGATCTAAGGTCCTGATTGGTTGAACAAACATACTGGATTCTCCTTGGTCCACTCATGTAATCACTCCGCACAGCAGGATGCAACATGTTCAGACTTGTAACATGTCCGGAAGGCTTCCTCAAAGGTAACTTACAGATGCTGTCACCCTGGCTAACCAATAACCAATAACCAATCTTCCCAGACTAGTCACTTGAAGTCTAGGACGAATGTCCAACTCAAGGGATCTAGTTCAATGAAAACCCCATGTCTCTCACCCCACTGGTTTTCTGTATCACTCTACACCTGCCAACGACCCGATTTACACATTGCATACTACTGCCTAACTGCCCTAATGGGAATGTCAGGCTCCCATGCTCTCTTTCAAGGAAAGCCCCTTGTCTCTCACCCTATTAGTTCTCTATGCCACGTTCCACACCGTGTTCACATGCGCACTCGATCCTGCGTATGCTCAGTTCACCTAACTAGCCTGGCCAGAAATGACAATTTGTGAAACATCCTGGTCTCTCACCCCATTGATTTTCCGTATCATGCTCCATGAGGTCATGCACACAGCCCCTGACATCTAGTCGTCCTCGTTTGCCCTTTCTGTACTACTCCTTGATCTTTGACCTTGTGCCGCCATGTTGGATTGACCTTTGACCTACTTATGCGAGCATTTTGCATGACCTTGTATACGTGGCCTACTAGTGACATCTGTGCAACCCCTGCGTATACGACCCGTGCTGGATTTTCTACACTACACAATCCACATGTCTCTCACCCCATTGGTTCTCCGTATCACACTCCACACTTCCCTATACAACCGATTTGGACTTTATATACCACACGGATACCGTGAGGGCATACGCAGCCGGCCTATACGACTCTAGTGGGAATGCCCGGCCCCGGGCTCTCGTTTGATACAACTCGCCCCACGGGGTCTCCGTATAAGACTCCGTTGGTCGTGCTCTTGCGCAGGCGACCCATACTACACTATTGCGAATGCCGGTCGACAAGGATCCTGTTTAGTGAAACTCCTATTTCTTTCATCCTGGTTCACCTTATCACACCTCACACCTGCCTATACGACCGCCTTGTTGGACTGATAGTGACGCCACCTTCCTCCTCCGCAGCCAACCTCCGCGACAAAAAGCTGATTTATGCTCACTATACCACTGAAGTGGTTTCTTAGATTATCATACAAAATAAAATTCACTTCTAATGTTATATCTGCAATCGAAGATCTTAGTTCACTGAAATCATGCTGATATCCTGCTGTAAGGCACAGACACACTTTGCCAACGATATATTCTGATTTCTTGAATAGTGTTAAAGAGAATTACAACTAAAGCGATGTATCCCTGGTATAAATCGTTCTCAGAGGTACAATTCCTACAGTTTTACCGTGTGTGGGAAGCAGCTAAAGGGCAGCAAGTGGACAACAATCCCTACTCGATGGATATTCATTTTCCACCAGTGCCGAGAAAACACCACAGACTACTTTAAACAGTCCAGGCAAATACAATATTCTGTAATATTATTGTTTTCAATAATAGTATTTCTTAGCCCCAAGCAGGTTTGTCATTTAGGGGAGGCAACTCCTATCGCCATCCAGCAGTTTTGTGTGAGGTTTCTCAATAAGAGTCCCATCCATTCGTCATGTAAGGAAAACACAACAGGTGGACTACATGTAACGAACCTTGTTAAACCTGGAAAAGCTACCCGACAAATTTATTCATTGTTTTCATTTTGAAATTCCAACACAATTAACCTGCCGCTTCTATGGACACTTTATGTCTTCACGTTGTGCACGTTTGGGAGCAGCCTCCATACACGATTAGGTGCATTTCCACAGTTAGACGCAAATTTTCTACACGATTAGGCGCAACGCATAATTAGGCGCAAAATGATGTCCATGAATAAGCGCGCTTCCACGATTAGACGCATATTTCTTACACGAATAGGTGCATTTCCACAATTAGGATCAACTCTCCTACACGGCTAGGCGCATTTCCACAATTAGAAGCTATTTTTCTCACGATTAGGCGCAACGCGGAATTAGACGCAAGATGGTTCATATGATAGGGAGCAGTTGCATGATTAAACGCAGCCTCCTTACACGATTAGGCGCATGTACACAAATAGGCGCAAATTCCGTACACGATTAGGCGCATTTCCACCATTAAGCGCAAATTTCGTACACGATTAGGCGCAGTTCCACCATTACACGATTAGGTGCAACACGTTATTAGGCGCAATTTTTTTCCACGATTTGGCGCTGACACGATTAGGCGCAATACACGATTAGGCCCCCAACAGACCAGGGGTATCTATCATAGAGATACTCCTGCTTTTAGCGAGGATGAGAGCCCCGGGCTTCGATTCCAAGAGCTCGGAGCTCTTATGCGCGCGATGACGTCACTTCCGGTGATATCCAATGATGACGTCACTTTCATCAAGGGTCCGGGGCCAATGGTCAAAATATGTGCGTTTGATTGGATGGCTGACAATGTGTAAAGGCGTTAAGATAAGGCGTTAATGCTTTGAGATAAGACGTTGAGGCGTTGCTCGGCCGTCACGTGACCGGAAGTGACCCGGATGTGACCTTCGACCTGGATGTCACCTAGATATCACTTGACCGGATGTGACGTCATCGTGACGTCACTCCGCAGCCTCCTCAGTCCTCACTTTCACTCGGAAAACGGTCTTCCTTCTACTACTTCCGACAAAGCCTTCTTGACAAAGAATTTGAACGGACATTAACGGACATCAACGGACATGAAGAAGCGAGACCCATTTTAGGAATTCGTCGCCTTGCGGCGGGAGACAAAAACACTACAACCCAGACCTTACTTATTTCCATACATGGTTCTACTGTAAAATAGTGTACATACATGTATCATTCATCTTTGCTTGTTCTAGCACTAGAATAGAGTTACTGTTCCTCATAACACAGAGTTTAGGCCGATCTCATACTATGCAATACTACACCACCAACGGTTATTCCATGGCCACGAAGACTGTATATTCAACTTGTGTAGGTGTCCAGAACAAGGATGGTACATGCAGGTTAGGTAATACTTCAACAAAAGTCAGACAGCTCAGACGGCATTCCCGTCCGCGCGGCAAACTACCGGAAGTGAAATACGGGAATACCTTTTACCGGACTAAAATTTACGTTACTCTCAAATTGCTTCCAATAGCTCTGTTGATTTGAAATCCGGAAATATATTTTGAAACGTTTTTAATCCATTAAATATAATATCCATATATAATATGGCGTTAAGGCATAAAGATATGGCGTTAAGGCGTCGAGATGGGCGTTAACGCGTAATGACGGGCGTTGACGGGCATCACTACATTTCGATGAATCAGTGGCAATTCCATGGAATATCTAGAAAATCACAGCTTCCGAGCTATTTCACCATGGCGTTGAAGCGTTGAACTGGGGTTTGGTGGGCGTTACTGCAAGCGTATTACAAAAACGTGCACAGTCGACGTTCAACCGTCAACATGGGTTATACATGCTCTGAGTGCGAGCGCACGTTCACCAGACGTTACGATATGATGCGACACCAGAATAATATACATGAGATTGGAGACTCCAAGGAGTCCACTGAGAAGGCAGATAATGATATCGAAACAGAAACTGCTATTTACTGATACGGAGAGCTTGACCTCATATAGTTAGCCTACGTCCCAAGGAAGTGAGGAACAACCTACCTTTTGGGATCGTATTGTGCGTGTTGTTATTAATACCCATGCTGCGGTAATCGAAGACGCCGGGCAGGATAACTTACAACCGGCGTACATCCAAATGCGCCCGAACATTAGGAAAACTGCCATGGCGATCTATGAAGAGTATAGTCTGCTGTCGCTTGAAATGAAAGGCGACCCCATGCACACGTCCATCATGAAGACAAAGCGTCACTTGGAAGAGGATATGGGGTTACCACCCACCGTGGCCCTGGAAAATACGATCAAAATGCGCAAACAACTGTTTCAGGACATGCTGCCTCAACGGTATCCTGGACTGCCCGACGACGCTTAGGTCAAAAGCGACCCTGGCCCAATATTGAACTTTCTGAAATGGCGGCTTCTGATTGGACAAGAGGATACGAGAATTGTAAACATACCCAACGCGGCTCCCCCAGCGTGCGAATGATGTATTGAAGGGGAGAATAAAATGATTGACCGGTCATCCTTGTTGCTGTTGTTGTTCTCTCATCTCTATCATTGCGTTAAGACGCAAGGGGTGGTCACAGACTGAGGCTAATGGTGTACACTCACTCTCACTCACTCACTCACTCACGCATACATACACAAACACACGCACATACACACGCACATGCACACACACACACACACGCATGCGCGCACACACACACACAGGCGCGCGCACGCACTCCCTCACCGTCGTTAGTGCCTCCATGCGTTAAGATGGTGGTTGGGCACGCCTCACGGGCCATTTGGACCACAGATGGTCCATCTCTACCTCAAACTCCTTTCTTCACACCCCAAAATGCCCACTTCGGTTACTACTCCTAATGATGACGTCACAGATGACGTGGACATACCTCAAGTCGTGGTCTACTCCACGAGAGCTTCACTTTAACACCTTACACGGCCTATTAGGATCAAGAATGGTCCATCAATCACTCACAAACGAACCCCTAAAATGCCTGCTTTCTATACTACGGCCAGACTGTGCATGCGCAGAATGACGAAAACGGACGACACACTAGTCTAGGCGGATGGTCCCCGCGAATACTTCACGATGACATCTCATACGACCCAATCGGACAACTATGGGTCCACCTCGACCCCAAAACGTCCATTCCAATGCCCATTTATCAAATTTCTGTCTGCGCATGCGCAGAATGTTGAAAACGGACGACACACTAGTCCAGTCGGATGACCCCCCACGAATGCTTCACGTGGACACCTCATACGACTCAATCGGACCACTATGGGTCCACCTCGATCCCAAAACGTCCATTCTAATACTTTTTCTACTGCGCATGCACAGAATTACGTCAGTTCCACCCCACACTCATCCAGTTGGACGCTCCCCCACGACTGCTTCACATTGTTACCCCACACGACCCAATCAGACCACTAGGGGTCCACCTAGACCCCAAAACGTCCACCCCAGCGCTACTTGCCCAGTCCGCATGCGCACAGTCACTTTTCAAAAAAATTCAACGCATGGCATCGAGACCCCTCCCATCGTGTTCTACAATTGGAGATGAGGAAAACACGGGGCCACACCCTTTACCGCAAATGATCATGGGCGGGTTTCCCATTAGGTTAAACATTGTCCAATTAACATTGGAAGTCACTGGGCCTTAGGGATCGTTTCCATTAATCGTTTTTTCTTCAGTCGCGATTTTTCTTCAATTTTCTCGATTGTAAAACGATCAATCGCGAATCAGTCGCGAGGATATCGAGAAAAAAAATGAGAAAAAACGATTGAACCTTTTCTGGAAAAAACCATTCTCTCGCGATATCGTTTTTGAATCGTTTACCCATGCGCGATCCGTTCTTGATCGCGAATCTTCAATCGCGAGAGAATCGTTTTTTTCAAGGCGCGAGAGAATCGTGAGGCGGAGTGATATTTGACACATAGGCCGTGTTGCCGTCGTACGCCGTTCTATCCGCGAACTGGGAACTACATGTAATGTTGATTGCGGATTTGTCGATGGAAAAACCTATATTACTATACTATACTGTATAAATGCGTAAGATAACCGAATAATATATCTATAGTCTCCTACAAGCCGAAGTAGGGCGTATGCTGGAAATATCTTTTCATATTCCTGTACCATGCTTCCTGTGACGTTCGCGCTCAGATTTACTCTGGCGAAGCGTAAATGACAAAATTACATGTTTATTCAATAATCGTGTGAGTCGACAATGTATTAATGATACAGGATGATAGTCACAATATCTTGTTTTGTAAATACCGGGTACAGGTCATAAGTGGATTTAAGTTCGTTGATTGCATTATCAGAATGATTACGGCACAGGCTTGATAGAGGTGTGAATGGGCGCATGGCGATAACGCGGAACAGCTTAGCCCTCCAGCCGAGAATTTCTTGGTTAATTAAGGTGAAAAATAGTGTAATTAAATATGTATATTTTGTTATAGTAAAACATACATTAGGAAAGGGTATCCATTCATGTTTTGGTACAGTTTTTAAACTATTGAGATGTGAATAAGTTCAAAAGATCACCATCAAGTTAATTTTATTTATTATAAGAATATTCGCGGCAGTGATTTCATATTTATATCAAATACATATCTTTGATTGAATCGCATATAACGGTTGGATTCGCATATGTACAATACTTTTTATTTTAATTTTATATTTTGATAAATGAACTATGAATGATTCCAAAGGCAAGCTCAAGCCAAAAACCAACTGAATATTATATAATTTCATCTCTTACTGGATTAACCAGTTGTGAAAATTTTTACAAATAGCCCGCGCTATATATTAATAATTAAGTGCTTGCGAAGACTCAAAATCCCCGTATGACAATGTTATATTCAATACAGCGCCATCTATCTACACAAGGAAAATGGTGATCGTAGGACAAACCACGCGTACAGCGAAAATCTGATGAATCAACTCAAAATGTCAGCCCGCACAGATGCCAAAAACGTTCACGAAAAATACTACACAAGAAATCTGGAATAATACCAGCTTTAAAACACAGAAATACCCAAAATAATAGACGAAATTGCAAGTGCAAATGACCCAATCTGACCATATCTGGGCCTGTGTCCCGTACAAAATATATGTAAATATGAAGTTATAATTATATGCATAACCATTATTCCTATGTATATATAGATATTTTTTTCAATTTCTTTCAATATCCCCATCGTATCTATATAACCGCCAACTGTACAGAAACACGCTATAGTTTTACACTAGGCAAAGAATGGAAAAGGAAGAAGAAAAAATGATTGAACTTTATATAGTCTGACTGAAGTGTTAGAAACTCGAACGTGTATGCGGGTCAGTCAGGCTGAACCAATGGCGTACTACTTTCGGCTATAATCCTCAATCGTTTTTTTTTCAATCGTTTATATTTTCTCGATTAAAAAGCGATTGAATTGCGATATCGCTTTTTATTCGCGAGAATTTTCTCGATTGAAAAACGATTGCCAACAGAAAAAAAACCCATTCGAACAGCGATCGCGAATGAATCGTTTATTTTGAAGAAAAACAACCATTCCCTCGCGCCTTGGAAAATCGCGACTTCGAGAAAATTTGACGAAATAAACGATTCATTCGCGAACGATAATTGGAAACGGTGCCTTATGCAGGGAGAGATAACTGGGCCGTCACGTGAACGGATGTGACCTTCACATGACCTTTCACCCGTAGGTGACCCGGATGTTACGTGACCAGATGTGACGTCATTGTGACGTCACCTCCACATTAGCATCACTCGTCAGCATCATTTTTACTCGGGAATTTTAGTTCGGACTACTACTGTATAGAACGTTCATTTTCCTGTTCATTTTTTGGGGGCTACAACATGGTGATTTGTCAACTTTTTCAAAACGAGCTGAATTTCCTATCACAAGTACCCGGATATCTCAAATGGGATAAAACTCATTTATGCGTTTTATTTAGTGTTTCGATATAGTGTGATAGTACTGACCAAAAAGTGGGCATTTTAGATTCAACGGTTGAAGAGTGCAGAGTGCTCCCGAGGTTGAAAATTAAGCTCAAAATTCATTCTTAGTCACTTTCAAAAAAAAAAGTTGTAAAGGGCTAATAAATGAACCTCCAATAATATTCCCTACCCCCAACCCGATTACCGACCCCCACCCCCTCCTGGAAACAGGACTGGAAAGGCTCAGTTTATCTATTATACCGCTAATATTTTCTAGAAAGCATGGTGTTCCCCTGTTTTTATTACATATTTAGCAAAAACTATATGTGTCTAGTATGGGGAAAAATGAGGAAATACTGATGTGGAGAAAGGTTATAGAAAAAATAAAAAAAACACCTTCTGGAATGAGCTACATTCTAATTCTATTCTATAAGTTCTTATCAAGGAATATAGTATACTCAGTTGACATATCAGTTTTATATAGATTTACATGTATGGCTGTTGTTAGCAACACCGCACAAGTTTTAACAAGATTAAAAGCTACACACCGCGACAAGATCATGGCAAATGATACATAATATAGTGTATACAAAGAGAGATTATAAAAAATACAATACATATTGAACACCTATTTTGTTCGTCCGACTTAAAA